>VSMD01124700.1:0-48907 GCA_008750895.1 Mirza zaza
GTATTTTCTTATCCTTTCAGCCAGCCTATGTCTCTTGAGTGGAGAGTTTAAGCCATTCACATTTATTGAGAGAACTGATAGGTAAGGTAGATTACTGTTCATTCCGTTGGGTTGGATGTTGTTGCTATGATTTCCGTCTTGAGCCATTGTAGTATCTGGCCTTTAATCTTTGGGTTTTGGTTGTTTTTATATTCGTGGGTTATTATTATGGTGTTCCGTGCATAATGCTGTTTTAAGTACTTCTTGTAGGGCTGGTCTTGTCTTGGTGAATTCTCTGAGCCTTTGCTTGTCTGAGAATGTCTTTATTTCTCCTTCATATACGAAGCTTAGTTTTGCAGGGAATAAGATTCTAGGCTGGGCATTGTTTTGTTTCAGAAGAGTGAGAATGGGGCCTCAGTCTCTCCTTGCTTGTAAAGTCTCAGTAGAGAAGTCTGGTGTTATTCGAATTGGCTTTCCCTTGTATGTTACTTGCTGCTTTCGTCTTACAGCTCTTAGAAGGGCCTCTTTAGTTGATATTTTGGTCAGTCTGATGACTGCATGTCGTGACGTCTTCCTGTTTGCATGGAATCTCCCAGGGGTCCTCTGAGCTTCTTCAACTTGTATATTGAGATTTTTAGCAAGGCCTGGGAAATTTTCCTCTATTATATCTTCAAATAGTTTGTCCAACCCGTGAGTGTTGTATTCTTCCCCTTCTGGTAACCCTATGACCCTCACATTAGGTCTCTTCACATAATCCCACAGCTCTTGTAGGCTTTGCTCTTTTCTCTTGTTTCTATGCTCTATTTCTGTGACTGATTTATTTAATTGGAGGGTGTTATCTTCAATCTCTGAGATTCTTTCTTCTGTTTGATCTACCCTGTTCTTGAGACTTTCCACTGTATTTTGTAGTTCCCTGAATTGATTCTTCATTTCCAGGAGTTCAGTTAAACTTTTCTTCATTGNTTTCTTTTTTTTTTTTTTTTTTTGAGACAGAGTCTCGCTTTGTTGCCCAGGCTAGAGTGAGTGCCGTGGCGTCAGCCTAGCTCACAGCAACCTCAGATTCCTGAGCTCGAGCAATCCTGCTGCCTCAGCCTCCCGAGTAGCTGGGACTACAGGCATGCGCCACCATGCCCGGCTAATTTTTTTTTTTTTATATATATATTAGTTGGCCAATTAATTTCTTTCTATTTTTATAGTAGAGATGGGGTCTCGCTCAGGCTGGTTTTGAACTCCTGACCTTGAGCAATCCGCCCGCCTCGGCCTCCCAGAGTGCTAGGATTACAGGCGTGAGCCACCGCGCCCGGCCCGTGTCTATTTCTTTAGTGAACTTTTTTTCTAGATCCTGGAGGCTTTTTGTGGTTTCTTTGTGTTGGTTATTGAGTTGTTCTTGCAAGTCGGTGAGTGTTCTTATGATCCACATATGAAATTCCTCTTCTGTCATTTTGGTTGCCTGATTTTGGTTGGTGTCCGTTTCTAGGGGACTGGGGCTCCTCTTTGGGGGTGTGTTTTCCGATTGGTTCTTCATATTTCTGCGTTCCTTCACTGATTTCTTCCCATGTCGATCAGTTGTTGTTTCTTTTCTTTAGGTTTTTGTTTGGGTATTCACACGCCTTGTTTAGTTTCTGAGCCGTAGGTGGTGTCTGTGGATTCGACCACTCCCTGTATAATGAGTCAGTAGGTGTCGTGAAAAGGGTGTGCAGGATGCTCTCCCTGTCAGTAGGTGGCGCTTGCTTGGAGGAACAGGCTACGCTGTTGTTTTTGTGTCCTGTTATCAGCTCTTGTTCACCTCAGCAGGCTGTTCACGTATATCCCTTCTGTGCCTGTTCCCCGGGCAATGTGAGGCCTTGGTGCAAGGGATGTGGTCTGCAGGTCTGACCTCTGGGTCCCAGAGTTCAATCTATGTCCCCACCAGGGAGATGAGTGCCTGTCCCAATTCACCCACAGGGAGCCCAAGCTGGGTCTATGTCTCTCAACCTCAGGGTCTGCCCCGTTCTCCTGGGATCACCGTGCCAGCAGCACCTGGGAGGTCTGGCGGGCAGAGAGCTCATAGTCTGAGTTCCGCTTAGTCAGCTATAGGGCCCCACAAGGGAAGGTCCCGTTCCCTGTAGGTGCCTCCGGCTGGTGGCTATATTGTCTCTCTGGGCAGCCGCGGGTAGGGGAGGAGGAGGCAATATGGCGTCTGCCTCGAGGCTCGGGTCTGTGCACACGGAGGTGCCCCGGGGGAGTTGGGAGCCTGGTGCCGTGTCCACTACAGGCTTACCGCTCACTGGCGGCGGCCGTTGCTGGGCTGGTGTCCACAAGTCTCTCTGCTCGCTGGGGAGCCCACCAGCAGTCCGGGATGCAGGGGAGGGGAAACAGCAGATCCACCTACCCTTCCCGCTGGTCTCTGGGCTGCTCCGGGGGTCCCAGCTTCCAGTTCTCCTCCGCGACCCCTCCCGTGGTCTCAGGTACTCCTCCTTCCAACCCTCCTCCGATGTAGGCTCGTCTTCTTGCTTCTTTCTTCTAATTTCTGCTAGAATCTGTCTTTTCTGCAGGGACACGCTGTCTGGCGGTGTTTCTCATCTGCCATCTTCTCTCATTTTCAATCCATTATATTTTTGGATCTTTAGTGAGTTTCTTGTACACAGCATATAGTTGGATCATATTGTTCTTATCCATTCTGCCAATATTTGTCTTTTGATTGGAGAGTTTAATCCATTTATGTTTAAAGTAATTATGAGTAAGGAGGGACATATTTCTGTCATTTTGCTATTTGATTTCTATATGGCTTTTAGCTTGTCTCTTGGTTTCCTGAATTACCATCTTTTTTTTGCATTTAGATAGATAATTTTTGATAGTGAAACATATAAATTCCTTTGTCGTATCCCTCTGTGTATATTCTATATCTATTTTCTTTTTGGTTATCATGGGGATTACATCTAAAATTAAATACTCTATTTTGAATTAATACCAGTTTGACATCGATATGTTACACCAAAAATGTGCTCCTTTACAACTGTTTCTACCCCTTTTGGTTGCTGATATCACAAAATCACATCCTCACATACCATGTGCCCCTAAACATAAACTAATAATTCACTTAAATATATTAGTCTGTTAAATTATGTAGAAAATAGACTGTGGCATCACACCCAAAGTTCCCATAATACTAGTGTTTTTAGGCTAATGATTATTATTTTTTTAAAAAATGTTATATCTCTTAAATCATGTAGAAAACAAAGAGGAACTACAAACCATTGTTATAATGATATTAGCTTTTATAATCGCCCATGTATTTACCTTTATTGAGATCTACATGGCTTTATGTTACTGTCTAGTGTCTTTTCATTTCAATTTGCAGGATTCTCTTGAGCATTTCTTATAGAGAAGGTCTAGTGGTAATAAACTCCCTTAGTGTCTATCTGGGACTGTCTTAATTTATCCCTCTCTTTTGAATGACAGTTTTCTCAGACATAAGATTCTTGATTGACAGTTTTTTTTTTTTTAATTTTAGCATTTTGAATATATTGTCCCACTGCTTCCTGGCCTCCAAAGTTTCTGATGAGAAATCTGCTCATAATCTTGTTGAGGATCCCTTTATGTGATAAGTCACTTCTTTCTTGATGCTTTCAAGAATTTGGCTCTTGAAAGTTTGATTATATGTGTCTTGGTGAAGGTCTCTTTGAGTTCATCTTACTTTTTGAGCTTACTTACTCTTTGAGTTAATTAAGCTATTTGGATGTTTATACTCATGTCTTGCATCAAATTTGGGAAATTTTCACCCATTATTTGATCAAATATCCTCTCTATTCTCCTTCTGGTACTTCCATAATGTTTATGTTGGTCTGCTTGATGGTATCCCATATGTCCTGTTAGGCTCTGTCTTAATCCATTTCATGTTGCTGTAACAGAATACCTGAGAGTGGGTAATTTATAATGAACAGATATTTATTGCTTCACAGTTCTGGAAGCTGGGAAGTCTCATATCAAGGTGCTAGTATCTGGGAAGATCCTTACTGTTGCATTATCACATGGCAGAAGGTGAGAGAATGAGAAAGAACAAGAGGGTGCCAAACTCACCCTTTTATAACAGCACCAATCCCACCCATAAGGGTGGAGCCCTCATAGGCTGATCACCTCTTAAAGGTCCCACCTCTTAATACTGTTACAGTGGCACTTAAATTTCAACATGAGTTTTAGAGAGGACAACATTCAAATCATAGCAGGCTCTGTTCACTTTTCTTTAATCTTTTGTCATTCTGTTCCTCAGACTTGAAAATTTCCAGTGTCTAATAGGAAGTTCAAGTTCACTGATTCTTTCTTCCGCTTGCTCAAATCTGCCTTAGAATCCCTCTGGTCAATTTTTCAGTTATTGTACTTTTCACCTCCAGAATTTCTTTTTGGTTTCTTTTAAGGTTTTCTATCTCTTTTACTGACATTTTCCTTTTGTTCATACACTGTTTTCTTGACTTTCTCCATATATTCCTTTAGTTCCTTGAGCATCTGTAGGACAGCTGTTTTGAAATCTTTGTCTAGTAAATCCGCAATCAGGTTTTTTTTTTTTTTTGAGACAGAGTCTCACTGTGTTGCCCAGGGTAGGCTAGAGTGCCATGGCATCAGCCTAGCTTACAGCAACCTCAAACTCCTGGGCTCATGCAATCCTTATGTCCCAGCCTCCCAAGTAGGTGGGACTACAGGCATGTGCCACCATGCCCGGCTAATTTTTTCTATATATATTTTTTAATTGGCCAATTAATTTCTATTTTGGGGAGAGACAGGGTCTTGCTCTTGCTCAGGCTAGTTTCAAACTCCTGAGCTGGAGTGATCCTCCTGCCTTGGCCACCCAGAGTGCTAGGATAACAGGCGTGAGCCACTGCGCCAGGCCTCACAATCAGGTTTTTCAAAGACAGTTTCTGTTGATTTATTTTGTCCTCTGAATGGGCCATAATTTCTTGTTTCTTCATATTCCTTATGATTTTTTGTTGTTGAAAACTGGACATTTGAATTTAATAATGTAGTAACTCTTGAATCAGATTCTCTCTCTTCCCCAAGGTTTGGTGTGTTTCGTTGATTTTGTTTTTTGATTGCTGTAGGCTGTTGATGTGCCAAGGATCAACCTGAAGTGTAAACTTAAAACATTTTCTCAGGTCTTTTCCGAGCTTGCACCTGTCCCTGGGCATACACAGTCACTTCCCTAATTTCCCCATGTATGTTGTTGTTTTTGAATGCCCTGGTCTTTAATGTCTGCCACCCAAAAGGAAAAAGAGAAAAATGAAAGGGGGAGGGTAATATAAGTACAATAGCTCTTTAAATCTCCTGGAAGTCATTTCAGCTGGAGAGAATGGAATTGCAACAATTGGGTGCAACAACTGTTGTAAGACGATGCAACAACAAGGGCTGCCTGCCTCTTTGTCTCTGTATCTCTGTGATCAGAAGCAGCAATCAATGACCCCAGTACAGATTCCCAATATTTGGAGAACAGGGTCCTTTTCTGACTCCCTGACTTCAATAAGCTTTATGCAGCTTGTTCTGGGAGATACATGCATAGCTGCTTACCATGGGGCCTGATTAGCAGCAGGCAATGGGTAGCTGCTATGGTGCTAAGACCTGAAATTGATTGAAATTAACTGTCCAAGCCTTGCCCTGGAAGTTGCAAGCCTTCAACAAACTCCAGAGTTCCAAAATAGTTATGTCAGACAGATTCTGCCAGTCCAATTATTGTCTAGGTAGGGAGATAGGTTCCTGGTGTCATCTTCCCAGAATACTCTAGGCGTCTACATTTTTAACAAGTATTACATATGGTTCTGGCACAGGTCATTTGTGGACCACAAACCGTAAGAATGTCTAACCAACAGAGAAGCTATGATGGTCTATTATCTTATGGATCCAGGGAATTACTACTGCCCTGGAGGTCCATTAAGAAAGAGGTCAAATGATGGACTGATTCAAGCCGGTTTTTTGAGACCCCTTGAGAAAGTTCTGCCTTGTGAAGAGTAGGAGAGCATTTTAATTATTCAACAGATTTACTGGGCACCTACTATACTTCAGGGACTGTGCTAGGTATTAGGAAATACATGGTGACAGGCAGATGGCCAGAATCTAACATAGAAACAGTGAGGGGATGAATAATATAGGCATTAGAGAACTTTCCTCAACATGTGCTATCTGTGGCTTTCACCTTTTGGATAAACAGAAGAGTTAATAAGAGACAGTACTACAATACTTAATTTCCAAAGGAATGGCACTGGAGCTTCAACAGAGAGGACTGAACATATTAGAAATTCTACTATTAGGAGGAAAGAGTCAAAAAATTATTTTTGTTTCATGTCTTGTTGGAAACATTCCAAAAAGACTTTATTCCACTTTACTGCCTTATTATGTACAGCAGAGCAACCGTCCCTGGAACTCCTAGGGATCCAAGGGTGTTATAGGGCCATAAGAAAAACCAACTGTCTACAGAAAACTAAACTGAACCTTTACTGACCCTGAAAGTTTTCTTCTTTAATTAGATGCTCTAATTTGCTTTCTTTTTCCTCTATTTTGAATATAATAAAATATATGTCAGATTACAACACTCAGTTTAACTAGTCATTGATGAAGAGAAATTTTAATGTTTCTACTTCTCAGCTTACAAAGTTTTAAGTCTTAGACAAGTTATCAAATGTACCATTGGTGAGAATTTCCTGGAAATGTCTCTACTGCTTTTAGGAAAATAGAAAGAATCACAGATATCATTGAAGCTTCCTTCTTGACTCAGAGATAAAAATTTTCAGTTTCCTGGTAGGTTGTCTCACAAGACAGGCATGCTTTGGAGGGAAGTATGCACATTGATAAAAACGGTAGGTATGACAAAGGTAGAGATGCAAATGTTCTATGTTTAATTAGTATTAAATAAGGCTACTTTTGTAATTCCCTTTGAAAAAATTCTCAGTTGCTAATGAAATAGTAGTTTCTAATCAAATATATATTTCAATGTTCCTGAGTCTTAAATCTTTGTCTCAAAGAAAAAGGACAAAAGCTTGATACTTACCTACACACATTTTGACATCATTCACAGTGAAGTCTGGATCTGGCATCCTAGGAAACAAATACCAATAAGTATAAATAGAGAGAACTTTTCTTTTTTATCTTTTTTTTTTTGAGACAGAGTCTCACTCTGTTGTCTGGGCTAGAGTGCCGTGCCATCAGCCTAGCTCACAGCAACCTCAAACTCCTGGGATCAAGTGATCCTTCTGCCTCAGCCTCCTATGTAGCTGGAAGTAAATGCCACCGTGCCTGGCTAATTTTTTCTATAAATTTTTAGTTGGCCAATTAATGTCTATTTTTAGTAGAGACGGGGTCTCGCTCTTGCTCAGGCTGGATTCAAACTCCTGACCTCGAGCGATCCTCCCGTCTTGGCCTCCCAGAGTGCTTGGATTACAGGCGTGAGAGCCACTGTGACTGGCTGAGAACTTTTCTCTTAAGTGTGAGTTTTTCTTAAAGTACTGAGAACTCCGCAATAAGACACATTAATCTTCACATTTGGGTTTACAATTATTTTTAAACATAAATGATTATGTATTTATATAGACACAGAGGAAAAAAGAATATATAAGAAACTGTTAATGGTTTATCTAAGAGTGGTAGGTTTTAGGAGATTTAAATTTGTTTTCTTTTTAGCTCACCCATATTTTCTCATTTACCTATAACAGAAATCATTTGTGTAACAAAATAAAAAAATATAACATTTTTTAAACTAAATGGGAAATTATTTTCAATTATCTACTGCTTTGGGTTATCAATATTGCCATTGTCTATAGTCCTGGGTGTAACATGGCCATTTTGGAACCATATCCAGCCAGGCTGAAAACACTTACTTTATTCCAAGTCCATCGGAATTCTTGAAAATCAGAGGGTCTCTCAAGCCACCCCGCTGGATATACTCTACATTAAAATCTGTCACCATAGGAAAACAATTATTAGAAAGACAAGAGGTATAGTTGGAAAAAAATAAAAGGACCATAAAACAGGTATAAATGGTGTAATTCAGGAAATTCAGAACTTAAACATGGGGGTAGTACTATTAATGAGACATCTCATAAATTCTAAGTAGAAATTATCATCACCCTGTCTCTTATTAGTCAAAAAAGTTAATTTTGACCACTACAATACACAAACAACATCCTTGTCAGGTTGTAAGGATCAAAGCTGCATGGTACACATGGAATCCCACCTTCAGTTTTGGTCAGGTAGGCATATGCATAAAAGAGTTTTATTGTACTACTTTTAATTAAACTCAAACCAAGACATGGGAGAAAAAGGAAGAGGCCTACAGGAAAAAACTCCATCAACACTTCTGCCCTAATAAAAGATTACTTCTAATACAGCAGAGAATGATTCATAGGGCAGGAGGATGGGGGGAAGAGTGTGTACAAGTTGCACTGTGCAGCAAGAGAAAATAGTTAAATAACATCAACAGGCAATATTTTATCTGCATAAAGGCTAAATCCACAGTTCTAAGTCTATGACTTCGTACACATCAAGGGTCTGCAGGTCTGAACCAAAATGATACTGACCTTTTCCTTCCATAAAAGTAACAAAATTGGCATTATATTTGTTGGTATGGAGTTTCTCTTCCAAGTCAAATGTTCGTTTCCCTTCAATTTCATCATCAGAAATGCCATCATCTTCATAGCGTCGTCGCATGGTCCCACGCTGGGAGAGGAGAGACATAGGGAAGAAATCATGCATTTTTTCATGCCTATCTTATCCACAAGTGGTCACAGATTTTCCTAATGTGCAAAGGGCTACTTTCAACCTCAGCTGCTAATTGTCAAGTGTCAATTTTCCTTGCCTTATAGATCTTTTCTTTCTCTCAACTCAAGATCAGCTGATGTTCTCAGAATGCACAGCATACAACAAAGTTGGGTATTTTTCCCCACAGAAACGGGGGAAAGTTTTGTAAGCAAAACTTTGCTGTGGCTTTTTTTTTATTATTATTATTATAGGTACATAATAGTTGTATATTTTTATAGGGCACATGTGATGTTTTGATACAAGCATACAAAGTGAATTAATCAAATCTGGGTAATTTGAATATCTATCACCTCAGGCCTTTAACATTTGTGTCAAGAACATTCCAATTCCACTCTGAGTGGTCCATGCCTGTAGTTCCAGCTACTCAGGAGCCTGAGGTGGGAAGACCACTTGAGACAAGGAGCTCAAGACCAGCTTGGGCAATATAGTGAGGCCTTGTCTCAAAAAAAAAAAAAAAAAAAGGCCAGGTGTGGTGGCTCACGCCTGTAATCCTAGCACTCTGGGAGGCCGAGGTGGGCGGACTGCTTGAGGTCAGGAGTTCAAAACCAGCCTGAGCAAGAGTGAGACCCCATCTCTACTATAAATAGAAAGAAATTAATTGGCCAACTAATGTATATAGAAAAAATTAGCTGGGCATGGTGGCACATGCCTGTAGTCCCAACTACTCGGGAGGCTGAGGCAGTAGGATTGCTTGAGCCCAGGAGTTTGAGGTTGCTGTGAGCTAGGCTGATGCCATGGCACTCACTCTAGCCTGGGCAACAAAGCAAGACTCTGTCTCAAAAAAAAAGAAAAAAAAAAAAAGATTATAAAAAAGTTTCAATGAGTCACTGGGTTCTCTACCTGTGAAATTTTTCCTTTGCTAGTTCTTTGAACCTAGAGATATAAATCACAATGAAAACATGAGTTTTAAATAGGATCTACTAAATATTTTATTTGTCCATCATTATTTATCATAGTGGGGACAAACTATCTTTACAGACACTTCAAGCCAGGATATAAAATATAATTTTTTCATAGGAGAGAGCTACACTTAAGATTAGTTTTTTAGCCAGGTGTGGTGGTGCATGCCTGTAGTCCCAGCTACTGGGAGGCTGAAACAGGAGGATCATCTGAGCCCAAGAGTTCGAGGCTGAGGTGAGCTATGATTACACCACTGCATTCCAGCCTGGGCAACAGAGTGAGATCCCATCGCTATGAAAAAAAAAATAGCGCTGTAAAATCTCTAGATAAAAAGATTTGAATTAATACATCAAAAACTTTTTTATCTCAGATGCAGGAAAAAAGCTAATCTAAACAACAGCATTTCAAACAGCATATCATCAATATTTAGCTTTAAAGATAGTACGTCTCTCCAAAGAAGACATACAAAGGGCCAATAAGCAAATTAAAAGATGCTTAATTATCATTAGTTGTTAGGGAAACACAAATCAAAACCACAATGAGATAGCACTTCACATCCACAAGGATACCTATCATCAGAAAGATGAACAATAACAAGTGTTGGTGTGAATGTGGAGAAATTGGAAACCTCATACATTGCTGGTGGAAACATAAAATGTTACAGCCACTTTGGCAAACAGTTGGAAAGTTCTTCAAAAAGTCAAACATATTTATCATATGATCCAGCAATTCTCCTCATAGGTATATAGCCAAAAAGAATTAAAACATATGATCTTGTTTTCAAAACAAAAACTTGTACACAGATGAACACACTCGCATTATTTACAATAATCAAAGAGTAGAAACAATCCAAATGTCAAATTGACAAACGGATTAACAAAGTATGGTACACCTACACAGTGGAATATATAGCCACAAAAAGAATTAAATACTGATGTGAGCTACAATGTGGATAAACCCTGAAAACATTATGCCAAGTAAAAAAAAAAGCCAGACACAAAAGACCATATATTGTATGATTTCACTTAAATGAAATGTCTGGAATAGGTAAATCTTTAGAAACAGAAAGTAGATTAGCAGCTGCCAGGAGATAGGAAAGGGGAAGAAGGGGAAGTAACTGGTAATGGTATAGGTCTCTTCCAGGAGCAATGAAAATGTTCTGGAATTAGATAGTTGTGGTCATTGTACACCTCTGTGAATATACTAAAAACCACTGACTTGTATACTTTAAATGAGTGAATGGCATGGTATGCAAATTCTATCTCATAAGCTGTTAACTTAAAAATGCTGCTTACGCTTCAAATTTGCCTTTTAATACATAACCATGTACTGCATAATGACATTTCAATCAACGATGAACTGTAAATACAATGGTGTTCCCATGAGATTATAATGGAACTAAAAATTCCTATCATCTAGTGAGACACCGTAGCCCATCCAAACATCATAATGCAACACATTACAGGCGGTCCTTGGGTTACAGCTGAGATACATTCCTGAGAACATCTTTACACTGGATTTTTATGTAACTCGGATCCCTGATGAACAGTGCATATTGATAATAATAATAAAAACAACAATACTATAATGGTTCATATGTGGTAATAATAATACAGTGTAATACTGTAATAATAACTTGTGGGAACTACTGTGATTCTTTTAATTCAGACAAACAGAACATAAAACAAACTTATACAAAGTTTAGATAAGAGAAATTTCAAAGAATATTAAAGGTTAGCACCTAATGTTGCATCAATGCTAGCCTAATAGGAATGTTTCAGTTATTCTGATCTTCTAACCAAATCAATAATAAACTTTCCAGTTCAATAATTGTATTATGCTACTGCTTAGTAATAATTGATACTTTCATTGGAGCACAGCCTTTCACGTGTTCCTTTATTCTCACTTTATCCTTTATAATTGTCCTGACAGTCCAGCGACGGAAGCCTAATGCTTTCCCAATGAATGATGGTGTCTGGCCTTTCTCTGAATACTTAATTATTTCTACTTTCATTTCCATTGTCATCACCTTTCTCTTCATTGCAGGCTCATCTAGACCAGCAGTGGACTTTTTCCTTTGGAGGAAGAGTCATGAGGGTAAACACAGACTCACCAAATCAAATAAAAAAGTTAAGATGAAAGTGATCCTGTGCATAAGTGACCATATAAACAATGAGACTAGCTGCTACAGAAAAGATGCTGCACCAATGAATCACCTATGCCAGTGGTCCCCAACCTTTCTGGCACCAGGGACCAGTTTCATGGAAGACAATTTTTCCACAGACTGGGGCGTGGGAGATGGTTTCAAGCACATTATATTTATTGTGCAGTAAATGATAATGTGTATTTGCAACTGCTCCCCAGCACTGGCATCACTACCTTAGCCTCCACCTCAGATCATCAGGCATTATTAGATTCTCATAAGGAGCACACAACCTAGATCCCTGGCATATGCAGTTTATAGTAGGGTTTGGGCTCCTATGAGAGTCTAATGCCATCAATGATCTAACAGGAGGCGGAGCTTATGTGGTGATGTGAGCAATGGGGGGTGGCTGTAAATACAGATGAAGCTTCACTGGCTCACCTACCACTCACCTCCTGCTGTGCCGCACAGGTTCTAACAAGCCACAGACTGGTGCCCAGGGGTTAGGAAATGCAAGCCTACTCCATGTGGGTTTGTTTACATATGCAAAATAAACTAGTTCCTAAATTATTAATTCAATTATTTAATTATAAATCATCCATATGGGGAGTCTTCGGAGCCTGCTCATAAGTACAGGATGCTTAAAAGTTGGGTCGTCTATAACCCGGAGACTGATTGTACTCATGAGTTTGTGGTGGCACTGGTGTAAACCTACTATACTGCTAGTCATACAGCACATGCATCTCTATTAAATGCACAGCTTTCCTTCTTTCTTTGTTTTGGCAGAAATTAGTAAGATGTTCCTAAAATTCATATGGAAATACGAGAACCAGAGTAACCAAAACAATCTTTAAAAATAACAAAAAAGTTGAACTCAACAATTCCTGATTTGAAAACTTACTATAAAAGCTACAGTAATCAAGACTGTGTGGTATTAGCATAAGGACAGACATATAGATCAGTGGAACAGAATTGAGATTCCAGAAATAAACCCTTACATTTATGGTCAACAAGCATGCCAAGGCAATTCAATGGGAAAAGTCTTTTCAAGAAATGATACAAGGGCCGGGTGCGGTGGCTCACGCCTGTAATCCTAGAACTCTGGGAGGCCGAGGTGGGCGGATCGTTTGAGCTCAGGAGTTCGAGACCAGCCTGAGCAAGAGCAAGACCCCATCTCTACTATAAATAGAAAGAAATTAATTGGCCAACTAATATATATAGAAAAAATGAGCCGGGCATGGTGGCACATGCCTGTAGTCCCAGCTACTTGGGAGGCTGAGGCAGCAGGATTGCTAGAGCCCAGGAGTTTGAGGTTGCTGTGAGCTAGGCTGACGCCACGGCACTCACTCTAGCCTGGGCAATAAAGTGAGACTCTGTCTCAAAAAAAAAAAAAAAAAAAAAGAAATGATACAAGAACAACGGGATATCAACACCCAAAAGAATGACCTCTACCTCACACCACATACCAAAAAAGTAAAATGCTATTGTTTGAGAATGAAGACACACACACACACAGAAAATAAATAAAAGAAAAAAGAAAAAGAAGAAAAAAATTAAAATGGCTCAAAGGTTTACCCTAAAACTATAAAATTCTAAGAAGAAACACACTGTAAATATTCATGACTTCGGATTAGGCAATGATATCTTAGATGGGACACCAAGAGAACAAGTAATAACAACATAATAGATTAACCCTGGACTTCCTCAAAATTAAAATCTCTTGTGCTTCAAAAAGCACTATTAAGAAAGTGAAAAGATAACCTAGAGAATAGGATTTTCTCCAATTTGCAAACAACATATCTAATAAGCATCTAGTATCTCGAATATTTAAGGAACTCTTAAAACTTAATAAATAATAAAAAAGACAAAAGAAAAAACAATTTAAAAATAGGCATATAAGTACAGGTGTCTTTAGAGAATTTTGTTAAGAAAAGAGATAAAAGAATGAATGAATGAATGAATGAATGAATGAATGAATGAATGAATAAATAAAATAGGCATACTACACAATGAAGGTAAGAAAATGGGAAAAAATGGGCAAAGGATTTGAATAGCTATTTCTCAAAGATATACAACAGGCAAGTACACAAAACATTATTCATTAGCTCAACATCATTAGTTATTAAGGAAATGCAAATCAAAACCACAATGAACCTTGCTGCGCCTGCTGGGGAGCCACTGGTCCTGCACGCAGGCAGCATCCCATGAGACACATGAGACACACTGTGCGCACCCACGGAAGGGACATGGGCAGAGCAATGGTGGCCAGGCTTGAGCTGGGGCTGCTGCTTTTGGCACTGTTCCTACCCATGAAGACTCATTCAAATCAAACAACTGTTGTAACACTTTCAAGTAACTCCTCCCAGAGTACCTGCACTGACTGCCCCAAACCCAGCTACTGCCACCATCAAGGCAGTAGGCAGTGCCCTACAATCAACAGCCAGTCTCCTCATGGTCTTGTTCTCTTTTCTTCATCTCCACTGTTAAGAGACTCAGGCCAAGAAATATCCATATTCCCTAAATGGTATCTAGAATTCCAATGTGGCAAGGAAGAAACAGTTCTTCATCGAATCTACTAATTTCTTATCTCCTTTAATTAACACAGAAAATGTTGAGAATCCCAAACTGACTGGTTTAAAGAACATGTGAAGGGTTTGACTAGATGATGGATGCCAGTTTTTTTTTTTTTTTTGAGACAGAGTCTCACTTTGTTGCCCAGGCTAGAGTGAGTGCCGTGGCGTCAGCCTCGCTCACAGCAACCTCAAACTCCTGGGCTCAAGCAATCCTGCTGCCTCAGCCTCCCAAGTAGCTGGGACTACAGGCATGTGCCACCATGCCCGGCTCATTTTTTCTATATATATTAGTTGGCCAATTAATTTCTTTCTATTTATAGTAGAGATGGGGTCTTGCTCTTGCTCAGGCTGGTCTCGAACTCCTGAGCTCAAATGATCCGCCCACCTCGGCCTCCCAGAGAGCTAGGATTACAGGCGTGAGCCACCGCGCCCGGCCTGGATGCCAGTTTTAAGTTTGCTGGAGTTTCATGTATAAGAAAAAGAGAGGCAACATCCAAAATTAGTCAAAACATGATTTCCTTGAATGTGGCTTAAGAAATATGGACACTTAAAAACTACCTTGAAAATAAGAATAGATTTTATCTTGTCTTGAAATAAAAGATATGATATGGAATGGAGATTCAGTTTTTTTGGTTCATTAGTTCTATAAGGCCATAAAAACAGGTACTATAGCTTTCCACGCTACCCACGGAAGGGGCCCATACGGCGTTGTTCTGGATTCCCGTCATAACTTAAAGGGAAACTTTCACGATGTCCAGAGCCCTTGATGTCCTGAAAATGAAGGAGGATGTCCTCAAATTCCTTGCAGCAGGAACCCACTTAGGTGGCACCAACCTTGACTTCTAAATGGAACAGTACATCTACAAAAGGAAAACTGATGGCATTTACATCATAAATCTGAAGAGGACCTGGGAGAAGCTTCTGTTGGCAGCTCGTGCCATTGTTGCCATTGAAAATCCTGCTGATGCCAGTGTCATATCCTCCAGGAATACTGGCCAGCGAGCTGTGCTGAAGTTTGCTGCTGCCACTGGAGCCACTCCTATTGGTGGCCGCTTCACTCCTGGAACCTTCACCGACCAGATCCAGGCAGCATTCCGGGAGCCGCATCTTCTGGTGGTTACTGACCCCAGGGCTGACCACCAGCCTATCACAGAGGCATCTTATGTTAACCTGCCTACCATTGCTCTGTGTAACACAGATTCTCCTCTGCGTTATGTGGACATTGCCATCCCATGCAACAACAAAGGAGCTCACTCTGTGGGTCTGATGTGGTGGATGCTGGCCCGGGAAGTTCTCCACATGCGTGGCACCATCTCCCGTGAACACCCGTGGGAGGTCATGCCTGATCTCTACTTCTACAGAGATTCTGAAGAGATTGAAAAGGAAGAGCAAGCTGCTGCCGAGAAAGCTGTGACCAAAGAGGAGTTTCAGGGTGAATGGACAGCTCCAGCTCCTGAGTTTACTGCTACTCAGCCCGAGGTTACAGACTGGTCTGAAGGCATGCAGGTGCCTTCTGTGCCTATTCAGCAGTTCCCCACTGAAGACTGGAGCGCTCAGCCTACCACGGAAGACTGGTCTGCAGCTCCCACTGCTCAGGCCACTGAATGGGTGGGAACAACCACTGAGTGGTCTTAAGTTCTTCTACAAACTCTTAAAAATGGAAATAAGGTTGATGGAAAATAAACATGAGCTTCTAAAAAAAAAAAAACAAAAAACCCCAGGTACTATAAAAAACTTCCATGATTCTATGTATGTGTACATTAGAAGAAACTTCCAGCTATTACTGTAAATCCTCAATGTATTGTTTCAGCAGTACTAATTTAATGCGGATGCACTCTAGATGAAGTTCTACATTGTTAAGCTATCACTATTCTCTTGGAAACCGAACTCTTTTTCCTCTGAGGCTTTGCATTTGACCTTTTCCGTAGCAACTGACATGTACCAGGACAATAAAGGATCAGAATATCCCCCAAGTCATGAGCAACTCTTGCATATTCTTATAAAGTCAAGTGGTAGGCATTTCCTAGATCCTATTTCCATTCCACAAGAGCACCAGATTCATTTAGCTAAACTGATTCCAGAGTAGATAGAATTGCATTGACTTTGACTAATTTCAAAGTGCTTTTTATTTCTGCATATGTTGAATACTTTTTACAATTTAAGAAATGATGGGGTTTTTTTTCTCTTTAGACTGAGTCTCGCTCTGTTGCCTGGGCTAGAGTGCCGTGGCATCAGCCTAGCTCACAGCAACCTCAAACTCCTGGGCTCAAGCAATCCTGCTGCCTCAGCCTCCCGAGTAGCTGGACTACAGGCACGCGCCACCATGCCGAGCTAATTTTTCCTATATATTTTTAGTTGTCCAGCTAATTTCTTTCTATTTTTAGTAGAGACAGGGTCTCACTCTTTGTCAGGCTGGTCTTGAACTCCTGACCTTGAGCGATCCTTCCACCTCGGCCTCCCAGAGTGCTAGGATTACAGGCGTGAGCCACTAGCACCTGGCTGAAATGATTTGTTTTGAAGGCAAAATCACAGATCCTGCAATTAATTAAAAAGGCAAAAATGTAAAAGAGCCAAAACTGTAAATCAAGTATTTGGGAAGTGAAGACTGGAAGCTAACTTTCCATTAAATTCACAAAAAATTTTATACTCTTTCTGTAAATACTTTAGAAAAAAATCAACCACAACTGAGTCAGAATAGCCACATTTGGAACATTTTTTGTTAGCAGTCAGTATTTTTAGATAGTTAGAACCTGGTCCCCTAAGCCTAAAAGTGGGCTTGATTCTGCAGTAAATCTTTTGCCACTGCCTCAACACATAGAAACCTTTTTAGAAATAGACACTCCATGAATTCTTTCTTTCTTTTTTTTTTTTGAGACGGAGTCTCACTTCTGTTGCCCAGGCTACAGTGCCATGTCATCCATCAGCCTAGCTCACAACAACCTCAAACTCCTGGGTTCAAGCGATCCTCCTGCCTCAGCCTCCCGAGTAGCTGGGACTACAGGCATGTGCCACCATGCCCAGCTAATTTTTTTTTTTCTATTTTTAGTTGTTTGGCTAATTTCTTTCTATTTTTAGTAGAGGAGGGGTCTTGCTCTTACTCAGGCTGGTCTCGAACTCCTGACCTTGAGCAATCCTCCCATCTCGGCCTCCCAGAGTGCTAGGATCACAGGCGTGAGCCACCGCGCCCAGCCTCCATGAATTGTTTAATTCACATAGTCACACATTAATGGTTAGATGTTCCAGTATCTGATGTGGCCACAGCAGTCTTGCTGACCAAAATCATTTTTTCCCCCATCTTTAAAAACTTATATGGGAACAACCAGATCAGACAGATCTGAAGCTACTGTGTATGTGAATGAACATTCCCTTTTGCTTCAAACCTGAATGCCATACATCTATTTTGGATTGTATATTGTGTTTGTGTATTTATGCTTTGATTCATAGTAACTTCTCATGTTATGGAATTGATTTGCATTGAACACAAACTGTAGGTAAAAATAAATAAATGGCTGAAAGGGCAAAAGAAAAAAAAAGCACAATGAGCTACCACTTCATACCTACTAGTCAGATAATAAATGCTGGTGAGAATGTGGAGAAAGTGGAATCTTCATACACTGCTGGTGAGAATGTAAAACAGCACACCAGCTCCTCTGAAAAAGAGTCTGGCAGTTTTTCAAATGGCTAAACATTAAGTTGCCATACGACCCAGCAATTCCACTCCTAAGTATCTCCCCAAGAGAATGAAAACATACATCCACACAATACCTTATACAGAACATTCATAGCAAAATTATTCATAATAGCCAAAAGGTAAAAACCACCCAAAGATCCATCTGATGAATGGATAAATAAAATGTAGTTTATCCATATAATATTGTTTAGCAATTAAAGGGAATTAATTGCTAATAAATGCTACAACTGAAAACATGATGCTAAGTAAAAAAAGCCAGTTACAAAAGACCACATATATGATTCCATTTATATGAAATGTCCAGAAAAAGTAAATCCATAGAAACAGAAAGTAGATTAGTGGTTGTCAGGGGCTGGGAGGGAGATGGGTCATAACTGTACTGGGTTTCTTTGGGTGTAATGAAGTGTTCTGGAATTAGATAGTGGTGACTTACGTTTGCACAACTTTATGAATATACTGAAAGTCACTGAATTATACACTTTAAAAGCGTAAATTATACAACATGTAGATTCTGTCTCAATAAAATGTTTTGGCCTCCTAGAGTACTAGGATTACAAATATGAGCCACTGTGCCCAGCCAGGAACATGGTTTAAGAATATTTTTTGAGAAAGCATAATCTTTTTCTAAGCAATTTCCATAGCCATTTTAGTTGACATGAAAGGGAATATGGGCAAGTGACGTAAAAAAAAAAAAAAGGCAGGTATTAATATTTAATTTACTAGTATGATGTGCCAGGAATGCAAAAGCAGTTTGTTAGTTATGAGAATTCCCACTCCATCTATTGAAGTAATTCACATTTTAACAAAAGATGCTGGAAAAACTAAATAACCACATGCAAAACAATGAAGTTAAATCCTTAACTTACACCATATATTATTAAAAAAAACTCAAATGGATCAAAGACATAAGAGATAAAACAATAAAACATAAGAGCTAAACTGTTTCTTAGAAGAAAACAGGGAAAATCTTCATGACACTGGTGAAGATTTCTTGAATATGACACCAAAAGGACAGGCAACAAAAGAAAAACCCAGATAAACTGTACTTCCTCAAAATTAAAAATTTTTGTGCAAAGGACCCTAATCAAGAGAGTGAAAAGCCAACCCACAGATTGGGAGGAAATATTTATAAATCTTATGTGTGACAAGGATTAATATCCAGATTATATAAAGAACTGTTACAACTCAACAAAACAAACAACACAATTCAAAACTGGGCAAAGAAAGTGAACAGACATTTCTCCAAAAAAGATATACAAATGGCTAATAAGCACATGAAAGGATATTCAATATCACTAATCATTAGGGAAATCAAAACCACAATGAGATATGACTTCACATCCATTAAGAGAATGGCTATTATGAAAAATAATGAGCATTAGCAAGGAAGCAAAGAAACTGGAACCCTAGGTGCTGCCTATATAGAAACTAGCATGGTGGTTCCTCAAAAAATTAAACATAGAATTACCATATGATGATCCAACAATTCCATTTCTAGGTATATACCCAAAAGAAGTGAAAGCAGGTTCTAAAACACATAACTTTCCACCAATGATCTTAATTGCATCATTCACAATAACCCAAAGGCAGAAACAACACAAATGTCTATCAACAGATGAATGGATTAACAAATGCAATATAGGCCAGGCGCGATGGCTCACACCTGTAATACTGGCACTCTGGGAGGCTGAGGTGGGCGGATTGCTTGAGGTCAGCAGTTCAAAACCAGGCTGAGCAAGAGTGAGACCCGTCTTTTCTTTTTTTTTTTTTTTGAGACAGAGTCTCACTTTGTTGCCCAGGCTAGAGTGAGTGCCGTGGAGTCAGCCTCGCTCACAGCAACCTCAAACTCCTGGGCTCAAGCAATCCTGCTGCCTCAGCCTCCCAAGTAGCTGGGACTACTGACACGCGCCACCATACCTGGCTAATTTTTTCTATATATATTAGTTGGCCAATTAATTTCTTTCTATTTATAGTAGAGATGGGGTCTCGCTCTTGCTCAGGCTGGTCTCGAACTCCTGAGCTCAAACGATCCGCCCACCTCGGCCTCCCAGAGGGCTAGGATTACAGGCTTGAGCCACCGCGCCGGGCCGAGACCCATCTTTTCTATAAATAGAAAGAAATTTATTGGCCAACTAACATATATAGAAAAAATTAGCTGAGCATGGTGGCGCATGCCTGTAGCCCCAGCTACTTGGGAGGCTGAGGCAGGAGGACTGCCTGAGCCCAGGAGTTTGAGGTTGCTGTGAGCTAGGCTGATGCCACGGCACTCACTCTAGCCTGGGCAACAAAGTGAGACTCTTATCTCAAACAAACAAACAAACAAACAAAAACAATAAAAACAAAAAAGAAATGCAATATACACATGCAATAGAATATTATTCAGCATGAAAAAGAAGTGAAGTTCTGACACATGGCACAACACGGATGAACCATGTAGCTATTATGCTAAATGAAATAAGCCAGACACAAAAGGACAAATATTGTATGATTTCACTTGTATGAGATACCTAAAATAGGCAAATTCAGAGAGACAGAAAGTAGAATAAAGATTACCAGCTGCTAGGAGGAGGAGGAATAGGGAGTTACTGCTTTATGGTTATAGTTTTTATTTAGAGTAATGAAAAGTTTCGGAAATACATAGTGGTGATGGTTGCAAGACACTGTGAATGGTACACTACTTTAAAAAGTATTTAAAATGGGAGCTGGTCATGACAGTGTGCCTGTAGTCCCAGCTGCTCAGGAGGCTGAGGCAGGAGGATTGCTTGCGCCCAGGAGTTTGAGGCTGTAGTGTGCCAGTGAATAGCCACTGTACTCCAGCCCTAGCAACATAGTGAGACCCCATCTCTTTAAAAAAAGAAAAGTGGTTAAAATGGCAAATTTTATGTTATATATTTTTTAACTATAATTTTTAAAAATTAATAATGTAATATACCAAAAACCACCCTTTGAGAACCACTGTACAATTATATCACTGTATATCAAATAGTTTTTCTTGCCTAAGATAATCACCCTGTGAGAATTAGCACAAATGACAGATTTATTTTAAAAATGAAGAAACAGAAAGGTAGAAGTGACCTAAGTTAACCTTTTTAGATAACAGCAGAAAACAACAAAAAAGCAAAAGTGTCTAAAGGGATAGCTTACCTCCTGTCAATTCTACTATTACACTTTGCTGTTCAGTAAATCATTTAACTTCTCTAGATCCTACCTTTCCCCCAGAAGTAAACAATTTAAGGTCCCTTTTAAAGTCCTCTACAATCTGATTCCAACTCAGATCTTTTCAGCCTTGTTCTTATTTACATTATCCCTCAGGTCTGTTTATCTTGTCTTCAAAAAATATCTCATTTCAGACGCAGCCTACTCTGTCCTGAGTAGGAACTCTGAGGGAGACCCGGTGGTAGGGTTGGCAGGTAACCCTGCTAGGGCCTTCCACAAACCACCTCCAACCTCCATCACCAAAAAAGTTACACAAACCTCCATGTATCTCAAATCTCAATCAACTAGATGTTAAAGGCAGTTCCTTCTAGAGAGTTTAGGCAATTCCCATTTCCAACAGGCACAAAGGAGTCAGAGAAGGAATATGTTTTAAGTATGAAAAGGCTGTTGCTCTTTATTAATGACCCCCTGAAGGGCTACTACTCTGAAGGTGAACTAGGATGCCAGCGCAAAATAGTAATAGTAACAGCAACTATGTTTTTAAATGGTCACCATGTGCCAGGTATTCTAATGAGGACAGTGCATGAATTAACATTTAAATCCAACATCCCGTTCAAAACCAGCCTGAGCAAGCGTGAGACCCATCTCTACTATAAACAGAAAGAAATTAATTGGCCAACTAATATATATAGAAAAAATTACCCAGGCATGGTGGTGCATGCCTGTAGCTACTCGCCCACGGCACTCACTCTAGTCTGGGCAACAAAGTGAGACTGTCTCAAAATAATAATAATAATAATAATAAATCCAACATCCCTATGAGATATTGTTATCCTCTCTACAAACAAGGAAAATGAAGGATAAAAGTGCTACCTGCCCAAGTTACAAAGCTCGTAATTAGTGTGGCTAGGATTTGAACTCAAACATTTTGGTTCTAGAGCCAATAGCCCTAAACATAGCTCTATACTACTAAAATCTGTTTGGAATAAAACTTGAGCCACACCAAGTATCTTGAGCTAGTATCTTGAGGCAGCTGAAAGAAATTGTCAAAGGTGACCCAGACAGCTGAAATGGCTCCGACAGAGAAAGAAGGTGAAGTGGTGGGACCAGCTAGCAACAAAGGAGAATTTCTGTAAGTTGGAAAACCATGCCTGTTAGACAGAGGATTAGCAAAGGATCTTCCCCAGGGTGGGAAGTTTCTGATATTTGCTAAGGGACAATATATTTTTAGCTATGCCACTGTTTATTTACTATCCCACCATTCCTAATGTCTAATTCTAGCTATTTTTTTTTTTTTTTTGAGACAGAGTCTCACTCTGTCGCCTGGGCCAGAGTGCAATGGCATCATCCACAGCTCACTGTAACCTCCAACTCCTGGGCTCAAGTGATTCTCCTGCCTCAGCTTTCCATGTAGCTGGGACTACAGGTGCACACCACCAGGCCCAGCTAATTTTTCTATTTTTTTGTAGAAACGGGGTCTTATTCTTGCTCAGGGTAGTCTCAAACTCCTGGCGTCAAAGCAATCCTCCTGCATCAGCCTCCCTGAGTGCTAGGATTACAGGTGTGAGCCACCACACCCAGCCTTAATCCTAGCTTTTACTTGACAAATTATTTTACTGGTTATTCAGCTATTCTGGCTGAAATAAAATATTAGTATTTCGGCCGGGCACGGTGGCTCATGCCTGTAATCCTAGCACTCTGGAAGATCGAGGTGGGCGGATTACTCGAGGTCAGGAGTTCGAAACCAGCCTGAGCAAGAGCAAGACCCCGTCTCTACTATAAATAGAAAGAAATTAATTGGCCAACTAACATATACAGAAAAAATTAGTCGGGCATAGTGGCACATGCCTGTAGTCCCAGCTACTCGGGAGGCTGAGGCAGCAGGATCGCTTGAGCCCAGGAGTTTGAGGTTGCTGTGAGCTAGGCTGATGCCACGGCACTCACTTTAGCCTGGGCAACAAAGCGAGACTCTGTCTCAAAAAAAAAAAAAAAAAAGAAAAAGAAAAAAAATATATATTAGTATTTCTAACCAGAAATATCTTATATTACAAAGTGTTCTGGACTCAGTGCATTTATTATATGTATGCTATGAGAATTTGTATTCATTCTGTATATTTGTAGTCAGAGTTACATTTATTATATAACTTCCACAAAGATGAAATTGCCAATATTTTTATTAAAATTTCTTCATCTCCTATTTTCTTTAAGGAATTAAAAATTCTGATCTATCTTACTCCACTGCTTGAGACCAAAGTTGTAATTACAGAGCCTCTTGCTGCTGATGATATAAGAAGCCAAGTAACAACGAGATTTCCATGTCTCACACATTGAGATACTACTTTAAAAAATTACAGACGTCTTTTTATAAAATCATATAAAGCTATATGGATTAAATCTGCATCTTTGCAACATATCCTAAATCCCTACTTCATAGCCTTAATATGCACTTAAGCACATTTAAAGGAAGAAGCAAACTCAGGCACTCACTCCACTGCCCACGCAACATATGAATGCATACATATCCCAAAAATCAATTGAACTTTAAAATGTTGTTGTTCTCATTTTCTTTCTATGTAAGTGTTTGAAAATCCAACGTTATTGCAAGGTCACACTTTGGGGCAAATACACAGGGATAATGTATCTCTATCTCTCTCTCTCCCCATCACTGCCTCTTTGTACACAAAGGTAAAAAGCCACAGTCCTACCACTCAAGAAGATCACTGGCCAGTAGGGGGCGACAGACATGTAAATAAATTATATATTACAATTCAATGTGATATGTATTAAGATAGGAGATATTTGTTATTGAAGCCCAGGAGGAAGAACAACTAACTTAGAGGGATCCAGGAAAGCTCCACATAAGAAGCAATGTAAGAGAAAATGTTTATTTATTCAGTATAATCCTACTGCACATATACCAAGTCCCAAGGACTATGGACAGACTGTGTTGCTCTATAGCAGTGACCTCTTCAAACATTTTTTTGGGTTTCCCCATACCTACTGGATTTCTCGATTATCTCCATATTAATACGATATATATAAAAACTACTTTTATGAAATAAAGCTTATTAAACTTTGTTTAGAAAGTTTAATAATTTCAGTATACCTCATGAGGGATTTTAATGAGAATACCCCAAGGTAGCACAAAAACAGTAAGAAATCACTCCATTACAGTGACTAAACCGTGGAGCCAAATTTTACCTTTTGATTTATGAAAACTTTTTGCCCCTAAATAAGAGCTCTGATCACAGAGATAAAGAAGAACACGTTTAGTTTTAACATAACTGCTTTAACCAGCATGGTAATCCTAGGTCAGCCTTCAAATATCTTCTGTAACAAGTTAGATCAACTTCTGCAGACAGCAACAGTACATATCGAACAGTTTTTGTATTAATTTTTTTTTGTAGCGATGGGGGTCTCATCATGTTACCCAGGCTGGTCTCAAACTCCCGGACTCAAGTGATCCTCCCACCTTGGCCTCCCAAAGTACTGGGATTACAGGCATGATGAGCCACTGTGGCCAGCAAACAGTTTGAAAAACTGTTATGAAAAACCTTAGCAGATCATGGTAATCCCAGTAAGTAGTATAATCCATAAATGGAACACATCACCTAGAGAATTTGGCAAGAAGTTTATGCACACCTAAGTTTCTTTCTTTCTTTCTTTTTTTTTTTTTGAGACAGAGTCTCACTCTGTTGCCCAGGCTAGAGTGAGTGCCATGGCATCAGCCTAGATAACAGCAACCTCAAACTCCTGGGCTCAAGAATCCTGCTGCCTCAGCCTCCCAAGTAGCTGGGACTACAGGCATGCGTCACCATGCCCAGCTAATTTTTTCTCTATATATTATTTGGCCAATTAATTTCTTTCTATTTATAGTAGAGATGGGGTCTCGCTCTTGCTCAGGTTGGTTTTGAACTCCTGAGCTCAAATGATCTGCTTGCCCCGGCCTCCCAGAGAGCTAGGATTACAGGCATGAGCCACCGCGCCTGGCCACCTAAGTTTCTTTTGATTTAAAAATAAACAAACATACAGCAAGTCCTGAAAAAAATTAAATAATTTTTTAAAAAAGACAGAAAGGCCAGGTGCAGTGGCACATGCCTATAATACCAGCACTTTGGGAGGCCAAGGCAGGAGACTGCTTGAGCCCAGGAGTTTGAGACCAACCTGAGCAATATGGCAAGACCTCATCTCTACAAAAAGTTTTAAAAAATTAGCTGGGCATAGAGATGCATGCCTGTAGTCCCAGCTACTCAGGGGCTGAGGCAGGAAGATCTTTTGAATCTAGGAGTTCAGTGTTACAGTGAGCTATGATCATGCCACTGTACTCTAGCCTGGGTGACAGAGCAAGACTCTCTCTAAAAATAAATTAAATAAATAAAAATTTTAAAAGACACGAATGAAGGCAGAATGCTCAAGAGGAATATACAAAACAGTGAACTTTCCCCCAAGAGTTCCCCTCAGCACTAGTGTCAAATAGCTACTATATAAAAAAATGATCCTAAAATTCTATAAAAGGCCAGGACATACTTACCCTTACCACAAATATACCCTTCACAAAACCAATTGGCCAAGAAATGAGTTAAAGTGCTAGAGCTCTTCCACCACTAATGCCTGATTTTCTACATACCATTTGATACAATCAACTATTCAGTGTGCTTGCTGCACATTTAACCATGATATCACCACAATTCTGCACAGGAAAAAATTACTCCCTCAAATTCAAGATGAAGATAAGGCATCTCAACATCATCTTGAAGTGACTTAATCTGAGTGTAGATATTACACCTACAGGACATTGTGTTTCTCCAAAGATTTTTACTAGACTATGCATACACTCCTCTCCTTGGATACTAACAAAAACAGTAACTCATAATATTAAACTTTCTACGAACATGCAATGTTCTAGCAATCAAATCACCAGAGAAACTAGAATTAAGCAAGTAAAAGAATTTGTCAATGTCCAAGCCACACCTTTGGGTTATATTTTCTGTGAAGCAAAAATGTGTAATTCCTCACTATACCTTCTGTCTCACTCTTTCAAATCTTTACTTCCTTTATGTAGCCCCAGAATAGTACTAACACTTAACACCTTAATGTTTGACATTTAAAAATTAGTCTAAACTAAATGAAATCATAACTCAAAAGAAAAATAAAATGTTTGCTTTTTCTAATTATGTAACTCCTAGAGCAGAAAAGGGGATTTTAGAAGACCTAGTCTCTAAGAAATAATCTTTAAAGCACCACACACATATACACACACAAATACCACCCACCAAAAATGAAAACCATAATGATAACTCAGAAATATTCAGTTTCTCCCTCAAGTCAACCAATTTCTTAACTTTACTTTCATTAGTCAATGAAACATTCACTGACTAACAAATACTCCCTGAACACTTCTGTTTATTGCCTTATGTGTTTCTATAGTAACAGATACAAAGAACACAGAAACAAAGATAATGCCTAGTTTTTTTTACCATCTTCTGTAACTGATGCAACTGTAAGTCATTAGTATGATACATGGTACAAGCCATGCCAATTTAGTTCCTAAAAGGTAAGGACTAATGTATTTGTTACACAAAGACAATTTATGGAAAAAGAGAAAGCCCCTCGAGGCTTATCTCGAATCTAAAGGGGAAATAAGAGTGACCTTTCTTTTTGCCAGCTAAGAAAGGTATTATGAACCTAAAAGGACGGCTTGTCCTGAAAAACAATAACTCCAGACATCTGCTAGGTAAATGATATAAACCATGAAATGTGTCACACATGCTGCTTCTCCCAAGTCTTTAAATGAGTTTAAGGAGATAGCAAGCAGTCACTTGAAACCAGAAGATATTATATAAATGCACCTCTTTCCAGGTTTCCTACATAGCTCTCATCAGGATGCTTTCCTCCATGATCCTTCTCTCTGCAGCTGCAATTAATGTTCTGATTCATAGACAAAGGTCAACCTCTTAATCAACGTATGACCTCTTTTTCAAACTGCCAAACTTGAGATTTATGAAATTTCGCATCTAGGAATAGAAGCTTTAGAAGGAACTGGCATGAAACCAAGCGCTGGTATTCTAAATTACTCCCCACAAACACATATACTCCTCCTCCCACTATCACCACTACATTATAGTCCTGGAAAAACCTCTTTCCTTCTAAGTGTGCAGTCACCCCATCTGTGCCAACTAAAGTTAAAGTACAGAAAACTACCTCTCTGCTTCTAAGAATGTTACTCTAAGAGTGGTAAGCTGAGGTGCATCATTAAAAAGTCCAAAGCGAAAGCAATACTTAATAAAACAGTTATCTCAAGCCACCAGAGAACCTAAAAATTAAAGTTACTGATCATATCTTTGCTAAATTTCTCTGGACTTAAGTAACATATCTAAAACATTGCCAGATCACTTTCAATCAAGCTAAAATTCTTATATCTGAAATCAAAAATTCACTTTCAGTTACAACCTGTTTATTTTGTTTAGCAAAACTAAATAATGAGAAGATAAAGGGATTAGAGTCAAAAGTGGGTCTGGGGCAGGCATAGTGGCTCTCACCGGTAATCCTAGCATTCAGGGAGGCTGAGGCAGGAAGACTGCTTGAGGTCAGGAGCTCAAGACCAGTCTGAGCAAGAGTGAGACCCTGTCTCTACGAAAAATAGAAAAATTAGCCAGGTGAGGTGGTGTGTGCCTGTAGTCCCAGCTATTCAGGAGGCTGAAGCAGGAGGATTACTTGAGTCCAAGAGTCTGAGGTTGCAGTGAGCTAAGATGACACCACTGTACTCTAACTTGGGCAACAGAGTGAGACTGTCTCAAAAAAAAAGGAGTGGATCTGGGTCTTGGTACCACCACTTTGAGCTTCAAATTCCCTAACCTTCCATTTCTCATTTGAAAATGTCAAGATTTTCACCTAATGCACAGGATGGTTGTGAGATTTAGATGAGAACATATGTATAAGTACTTTGCAAACTTGGCCTTATACATAAAGGGATGGCTGTCTGGAGTACTGGCAGGATCTGGACCAGGTTTCCAGGGTTCAAATTCTGTTCAGTTTCTCATTGTATATAAGCTATTTAACTAATAATGATAATAGAAGCACTGCAACAGGGTTGTATGAGGATTAAATGAAATAAAAAATATAAAGCAGCCAACACACGTTCCAAAAGTATTAGCAATTATGGTGGTTTTTTTTTTTTTTTTGGAGACAGAGTCTCACTTTATTGCCCAGGCTAGAGTGAGTGCCGTGGAGTCAGCCTAGCTCACAGCAACCTCAAACTCCTGGGCTCAAGCAATCCTGCTGCCTTAGCCTCCCAAGCAACTGGGACTACAGGCATGCGCCACCATGCCCGGCTAATTTTTTTCTATATAAATTAGTTGGCCAATTAATTTCTTTCTGTTTATAGTAGAGNCCAAGCAACTGGGACTACAGGCATGCGCCACCATGCCCGGCTAATTTTTTTCTATATAAATTAGTTGGCCAATTAATTTCTTTCTGTTTATAGTAGAGATGGGGTCTCGCTCTTGCTCAGGCTGGTCTCGAACTCCTGAGCTCAAAGGATCCGCCCACCTCGGCCTCCCAGAGAGCTAGGATTACAGGCGTGAGCCACTGCGCCCCGCCTGGTGTTTTTTTTTTTTTGAGACGGAGTCTCACTCTGTTGCCCGGGCTAGAGTGCCATGGCATCAGCCTAGCTCACAGCAACCTCAAACCCCTGGGCTCAAGTGATCCTCTTGCCTCAGCGCCCCAAGTACCTGGGACTACAGGAATGTACCACCATACCTGGCTAATGTTATATATATGTGTGTGTATACATATATATATATATTTTTTTTTTTTTTTAATTGTCCAGCTAATTTCTTTCTATTTTTTTAGTAGAGACGGGGTCTCACTCTTGCTCAGGCTGGTCTCAAACTTTTGAGTTCAAACAATCTTCCCGTCTCGGCCTCCTAGAATGCTAGGATTACAGGCGTGAGCCACCACACCTGGCCAGCAACTATGGTTTTGAACATGAATCAACATTGTACTGGGAAATCAACTATCTTTCCCAAAAATAGGGGCTGGCCTATGTGGCTAGAAATAAGTCATACTTCACATGCTTCTGCTCAAATGGCATTAAACTATCAGATAAGATTTTCTCCTTCTTTATCATCCTAAGTGGTAGGCTTCTAGTAAGTTTTCTAAGTCCACATCTTCTGGGAGGAACTCTTTCATGATTATTTCATCTCTAAATCTCCCCATAGGGATGAAATTTTATGAAATCCAACAACTGTATCCTCTCCATTCCCACTCTGCCAGCAATTTAATATGAAGTGGTCATCTCTGTAAAGTGTTACTTGAGAAGAAGCCTCTGCTCTAAGTGGTAGAGTTGGTTATATTCTTGTGATCTGTGGGATTGAGAAAGACTGAATGAAAGGTCAAACATGAATAGGGGAAGTGCAGAGGTAGAAAGCAGAGTAGCAATGGACTTATATAAGAACAAGTTTCTGAACATCAAACAGTCAGACTTGAGTTGAGCAGAAGACTGAAGATAAACTGTAGGAGAAGAGAAGTGATTAAAAAAATATAAAGTTTAAAACACAGTTTAATTCCTGACTTAAAAAAAAAATCTATACCTGCTTGCCTGTGTTGCTGTAAATCTCAGAAAAATGTGCTTCAGGAGAAGTGACCATTATATACATTTACAGACAATAAGAATCAACCTAATCTGAATTATGTAGTATCTATTGCTACAATTCTCTTGTATTGTTGGGATGTAATGAGAGAAACTCTGGCAAAAAGTATGGAAACTATGTTAGCATTTCATATAGGCAAGAGAGCTCTTTTCCCACCATCTTTACGGGGATTCTAAGCCATGTGTCCCAAGCCTTTGTCCTAGGACGCACAAGTCTTGCGTGCTTACAACAGGTTGACTACCATCCAAAACACAAAAGAAAAGAAATAGAAAAGAGCTATTATTTTCAAGAAGCTCCTGATTTGTTTGGAAAATAAAACACATTTAACTAAGAAAAGTCTAGAGGCATAGCCAAGAGCAGAATGGAAATAAGAACTAAGAAAAGGTTTAGATAATCTACTTTTATACAGTTGAGTAGTTGCTAAGAAATGCTATGGCCAAATATCTATGTGGCTAAGATGTTACTACATCTTCTATTATCTAACATGAATGCTTCCGATGCACCAAGCATTTTCAAGTCCATTTAATCCTTACAACAACCTTATGAAGTAAGATTGTAAAACATCAATTTTAGTTATGAAGAAAGTAAGAATCAAAAACATTGAGTAACTTGAGCCAGAATTACTTTTTTATTTATTATTTTTTTTAATTTTTTTGAGGCAGAGTCTCACTCTGTTGCCCGGACTAGAGTACCATGGCATCAGCCTAGCTCACAGCAACCTCAAACTCCTGGTGTCAAGCAATCCTTCTGCCTCAGCCTCCCAAGTAGCTGGGACTACAGGCATGTGCCACCAGGCCCGGCTAATTTTTTCTATGTATTTTTAGTTGGCCAATTAATTTCTATTTTTTTAGTAGAGACAGAGTCTTGCTCTTGCTCAAAGCTGGCTATGAACTCCTGACCTTGAGTGGTCCACCTGCCTCGGCCTCCCAGAGTGCTAGGATTACAGGCGAGAGTCACCATGCCTGGCAGAGCCAGAATTACTTAACAAGTAGCCAAAGTGGGACTCGAATTCAAGTCTAGCTGTAATAAAAAGTCTACATTCTTAACCCTAACACAAGAAGCTCTCAAACTTTTTGGCCGAAGGATCCCTTATACTCTTCAAAATTACTGAAAATCTCAAACAGCTTTTATTTATGTGGGTTATATGTATCAGTATTTGCTGATCACAAATTAAAACTAGGAAATTAAATATATAATTGCAAAACAAGACAACAAACTGTATATTTCTTGTATTTTCATAGAGGCTCAAGGAAAACTTCAGGATTTCACAATAATGAATACTGGACTATATAGTGAGGTTACAGAAGGAAGTACAACCAAATATAGCTACTAAAATCACAACATGAGTACTGAAAACTGAGTTAATCATTGAAAAAGTACATATTTATATAATAAACCCACCTTAGGAAATTCTAGAAAACACAAAAATACACAAATACACATTCCATTAGGTTGACAGCATTATCATCACACATCATGTAGTCCTGGAAAGCTCCACTATACTTTTGGAAAGTCTCCACTTATTAGAGGAAGAGAGAGAAAAAGGGAAATAATAGTATTACTATGAAAATAGTTCTGACTTCACAGACAAAACTATAAAAGAATCTTTGGGTATATCCTTGGACCACATGTTGAGAACCACTGTTCCAGACCAATCTTATTTTAACCCATGGGTCATAAAAGTCAACTAGGTCATAATAGTATGTATTTTTAAAATAAAATTAGAATAGATCAGAAAACATAATATGGGTAAGTACCATTTCCTGAAACTTTTGTTAGTTATGACAAACATCCATATGTATAAGTAAGACTACTAGGTAGCAATACAAAATGTATTTCCTACTGCAGGTCAGTCAAAAACTAAAAAACACTGTACCACAACGTACTAACTTTCCCAATCTACAGCCTAAGCAAAGGCGATACACACACAACCTATAATCTGTAGAAAGCAAACAGCATTTTTGAAACACTGGATACTCTCTCAACGTGAAGTCAATTAAAGGTTTCAGTTGGGTACAATTTCTATAGGTTAAAGAAAGTCACAGTTCATCTTACTATGATACCATGCTGTCATCACAGCCATCACTAAAGTCTTTTCTACCACCACCTGCTCTACAGTCAAAAAGGGAAGGCAAGCAAAGTCAGTTATCCAAGCTCCACCGGCTACAAATGATGGATCTTTCCTTCCCTCTAAACAGAGCTTTTTTTATCTAGCTATCTATCTATCTATTTATTTATTTAGAGGTGGGGTCTCCCTATGTTGCCCAGGCAGGACTTGACCTCCTGGGCTTGAGTAATCCTCCTGCCTCAGCCTCCCAAGGAGCTAAGAATTATAGGCACGTGCCACCACACCTGGCTCTTGCTATTAATCGTAAGGTAAACTTTCCAAACGAAGGGCTTCCTCTCTAACAAACTGGTCAACAATCATTTTGCTGTTGGCATTAAGGTTACTGCTCTCATCCCAAACCTATAGGATTTCTTGGGTCATAGGAGCATTCAGATAATGGTTCAAGCTGTAGATAGCTTCCTATCCTAGCAAAGGCGGACCTGCACCTGGCAAACTGCAACAAATGGAAACAGCAAAGCCTGTTTTCACTAGCAGTTGAAGCTCTACCCATGGTCTGAGCATAATCCAAGACACCCAGAGATCTCAACAATGGTCTCCCTGAGAGGCTACAATGACAAGCTCTACTAATGGAAATGGCTGAAATATAACATCACTGTCTCTTCCTTGCTACCAGAACCAAACTATAGAATTTTATTTCAGAAAGAGTTTCTCTCCCAATTAGTCCAAATAGATTAACAGGAAGCCTAATGAAAATTATTAGAGAAAAGGCAGTGAGAGGCAGGGCTAAATTCAGTGATGCATCACAGTGGCATATACATGTGTATGTATGTGGTAACATACACATAAGATTTACCATTTTAACCATTCTCAAGTGTATAGTAAGTACATTCATATTGTTATACAATCAATATCACTACCTATCTCTAGAACTTTTTTATCATCTCATACAGAAACTCTGTATTCATTGACATATACTTTTTCACAGATCATATTTTTCTGATATCAACATACCCTAAACTGCAAATGCTCCCCAAATGGGTCTGGAAGGAACAGACCCATTCCCACTATTGTCTGCAAACTTTGGAGGGAAAAAGGAAAGTTCCATGACAATAGAAATCTTTTTTTTCCGCCGGGGCGCGGTGGCTCAAGCCTGTAATCCTAGCTCTCTGGGAGGCCGAGGTGGGCGGATCCTTTGAGCTCAGGAGTTCGAGACCAGCCTGAGCAAAAGCGAGACCCCATCTCTACTATAAATAGAAAGAAATTAATTGGCCAACTAATATATATACAAAAAATTAGCCGGGCATGGTGGCACATGCCTGTAGTCCCAGCTACTTGGGAGGCTGAGGCAGCAGGATTTTTGAGCCCAGGAGTTTGAGGTTGCTGTGAGCTAGGCTGACTCCACGGCACTCACTCTAGCCTGGGCAATAAAGTGAGACTCTGTCTCAAAAAAAAAAAAAAAAGAAATCTTTCTTTTCACTGCTATCTCCCCAACTCCTAGCACATGCCTAACAAATATTCAAATATTTATGTCTGTGGCCGAAATATCATTTCACAGATTATTTAGTAATTGCATATGGCAAAATGTACCTTTACAGTGGAAAAATCTACAGGTTACCATTTTAATCAATCTTAATCATCACTACTAGTGGGACAACCTAAACTTGTATATCTCCTGACCTGATGATACAGTTTGAAGTGTTCAATCACATAGGAAGCATTCTTGCCTGAGTTTATCCTGAGTCTGATCCTCTAGGCTCAATTTCCAGTTTATACGTAATATAGTTTAAGAAAACAAATTAAACTATACAAAGGGGAAATACACAAATCCAGAAGGTAGGACATTTTAAAAAGCATTATCACTCGCACAAATGTAGTCAACTGATCTCTGACAAAGGACCAAAGAAAATTCAATGTAGAAAGGATAGTCTTTTCAACAAATGGTGCTGGAACAACTGAACATCCACGTGTAAAATAACTAATTCTAAACACTGACCTTATGCCTTTTAGAAAAATTAACTCAAAATGGATAATAGGTCTAAATATAAATCACAAAACTACAAAACTTCTAAAAGACAACAGAAGAAAACAATTAATCAAAAAAACTGTCGGTCGGGCATCGTGCCTTACACCTGTAATCCTAGCACTCTGGGAGGCCGAGGCGGGAAGATCACTCAAGGTCAGGAGTTGGAAACCAGTCTGAGCAAGAGCAAGGCCCTGTCTCTACTAAAAATAGAAAGAAATTGGCCAACTAAAAACACACAAAAAATTAGCCGGGCATGGTGGCTTGTGCCTGTAGTCCCAGCTACTCGGGAGGTTGAGGCAGTAGGATAGCTTGAGCCCAAGAGATTGAGGTTGCTGTGAGCTAGGCTGATGCCACGGCACTCGCTCTAGCCTGGGCAACAAAGTGAGACTCTGTCTCAAAAAAAATAAAAATAAAAAAAAATACTGAGATACCATTAAACATCTATTAGAATGGTCAAAATCCAAAATACTGACAATACCAAATGCTGACAAGGAGGTGAAGCAACAGGAACTCTCATTCTTTGCTGGTGAGAATAAAAACTAGTACGGGATGAGCACAGTGGCTCATGCCTGTAATCTTAGCACTTTGGGAGACCAAGGTGGGAGGATTGCTTGAGACCAGGAGTTTGAAACAGGCCTAAGCAAGAGCAAGACCCTATCTCTACAAAAAAATGAGAAGAATTAGCTGGGCATGGTGGCACATGCCTATAGTCCCAGCTACTAAGGACGCTCAGACAGGAGGATCACTTGAGCCCAAGAGTTTGAAGTTGCAGTGAGCTATGACGACACCACTGCACTCTAGCCCAGGTGACAGAGTGAGACCTTGTCTCAAAAATATATAAAAAATTTTAAAAATTAAAAGAACAAACTGGTACAGTCACTTTGGAAGACAGTTTGGCAGTATAGTTTTCTTATAAAACTAAACATACTCTCACCATAAAATCCAGTAATTGTACTCCCTGGTATTTACTTAAATGAGTTAAAAACTTATATCCACAAAAAACCCTGCACACAAATGTTCACAGTGGCTTTATTCATAATGCCAAAACTTGGAAGCAACCAAGATTACCAAACTTTGGTAGGTAAATAAATGAACTGTGGTTCATCCACACAATAGAATATTACTCAGCAATAATAAGAAATCAGCTATTTAGCCACAAAGAGACATAGAGCAACCATCAATGTATATTGCCAAGTGGAAGAAGCCAGTCTAAAAAAGGCTACTTACTATATGATTCCCACTATATGGCATTTTAGAATAGGTAAAACTACAGACAGTAAAAAGATCAGTAGTTACTGGTGTGGGAGGGAGGTACAGCACAATAGATTTTTATGGCAGTGAAAGAAAATATTCTATATGATACTGTAATGGTGGCTACATTAGTCAAAATCCATAGAACTCTACAACACAAACAGTGAACCCTATTGTAAACTATGGACATTAGTTAATAATGATGTATTGTTTTATGGATGGGGTCTCACTACGTTTCCCAGGCTGGACTTGAACTCCTGGGCTCAAGTGATCGATCTTCCCACCTCTGCCTTCCAAGTACCTGGGACTACAGGTGCCTAAGCAGCTTTTAATACTTTTACAAAACTGTATTGGTTCATCAACTATAACTAAGGTACCACACTAATGCGAGATGTTAATAGGAGAAACTGGGGGGTAGGAGTGGGAACTCTGTACTTTCTGCTCAATTTTTCTATAAACCTAAAACTGCTTTTTAAAAAATAAAGTTTACTACTTATTAAAAAAAAGTCATTGTTACCCACACAATGGGCACACACAATGATACACATACAAAAGAGGGACTGTTCAGAGGCAGCAAACTTTTACTGAAAAGAGTCAGAGAGTATTTTAAGCTTTGTGGGCCATACGATCTCTATCACAACATGTAAATGAATGAATATCACAACATGTAAATGAATGAACATGACTTTATTTATGCACATTGAAATTTCAATTTTGATATAGTATTCATGTCATAAAATATTATCCTTCTCATTTGGTTAGCCACATAAAAATGTAAAAACCAAAGAACTGAAAACAGGTATTCAACAAATACTTATACAGAAATGTTGACAGGAGCACTATTCAAAATAGCCAAAAGGTAGAAATAATCTGATACAATGGAATATTATTCAGCCATAAAAAGGAACAAAATACTGGTATGAAACAACATGGGTGAACCCTGAAAACATGGTAAGTGAAAAAAGCCAGACACAAAAGGGTTAGACAGTATCGAATAATTCCATTTATATGAAACATCCAGAATAGGTATATCTATAGAGATGAAAAGCCAAGTAGTAGTTACCAGGGGCTGGAGGAAGCAGGGAATAGAAGTGATTGCTTAATACCGTGTTTCCCTGAAAATAAGACCTACCCATAAAATAAGCCCTAGCAGGATTTCTAAGCATTAGCTCAATATAAGCCCTACCCAGAAAATAAGACCTAGTGATGGGCGTGGCTACGCAGCGCATCTGCACAACCCATGCATTTTGTCACAGGGCGGTAAAGACAACGAGCAGCCCTTTTCATCTGTCCCAGGAGAGCTCTATTGCTTGACATGAGAGATTGGGGCCAATGGTTCTAAAGGAAATAGAGTCGCAAGAAATTCAGGATGGAATTCGGGGTTTGGAGAGTTATGATGATGTTCCAGAAGAAGACAACTATATTTGAATAAATGTAGACTGTTGTACCGTACTTAAAAAAAATAACACATCCCCTGAAAACAAGCCCTAGGGGGTTTTCTTGAGGAAAAATAAATATAAGACCCTGTCCCCATTTTCAGGGAAACACGGTAGGTACAGAGTTTCCTTTTGGGGTGCCTAAAATGTCTTGGAACTAGATAGAGGTAATGGTGTAAAACATTTTGAAAGTACTAAGTACTTTACTGAATTGTATACTTTAAAATGGTTAATAGTTAGCTTTATGTTATGTAAATTTTACCTCAATTTTTAAAAACAACATAGGACAAAACCTAAAAACCTTTCTTATCTGTTGGGCTGTACAAAAACAAATGACTAGCCAGATTTGGTAAGTGCGTTGTAGTTTACCTCTATTCTAGATTAACAAAAACTAAAGAGTCAACAGTTAAATATAATACATAAACCTGGTTTGAAGTCAGGGAGAAAAGCTATAAAATTTTATTTAGGATATTTTGAAAATTGTTAACAGTAGATATTATAGAATCGTAATTTTCTTCAGCATGACAACATATCTGTGGTAAGTTCATGTCCTTATTCTTAGGAGAAGCATGCTGAACTATTCAGGATAAAGTGCTATGATGTATACAAATTACTTTCAAATAATTCAGTCAAAAAGACAGAAATTTTTAAATGTGGTATTTTTTTTAACAATTGGAGACTCTACATGCAAGATATACACATGTTCATTATAATACTCTTTCGACTTTTCTGTGTTTGAACTTATTTCAAATAAAAAGGGTTTGGGGAAAATAATATTGCATGAGTGCAGAAAACTGGTGCTAGACAGCTGAACACAAAATCTGATGACATATTAAACCTAATCTCCCTCATTCTTTGGGAGTAAGGGCACCTAACAACTGAGTTGAAGAATATGCCTGGTTCTACAATCCTTTTCTGGGACAAAAAAGCATCACTTTTGCAAGGACTGGCTTAATCAGGTAGGAAGACTGGTAGGACCAGTTCCTTGTGAACACAGGTATAAGAGGTACCATGAGCACCACAAAAGGAATTCCTAGAAAATAACATACACATCACAGTTTGGCACTGTAATCCTATATTCCTACTGACTTACAAAATTAAAAATGTTTTTCTTTCCCTAGCAGAAGAAAATCTGATTCTATAAAAGTTAAATTATAACTTAATATTCTTATTGAACTTAAAAAAATCACTCAACATCTATGGAACGACCCACATGAAATTCTACAGCAAGAAAAAAGAAGTACTAATCTGTGGTATACATTGTTCCAGGCTGGTGGAGTCCAACAGAAATATAATGTAAGCCACATACATAATTTTAAATTTTCTAGTAGCCATATTTCTTAAAAGGTAAAATTAACTTCAGAGGTTGGGCACCAATGGCTCACACTTGTAATCCTAGCACTCTGGGAGGCCAAGGTGGGAGGATCACTTGAAGCCAGGAGTTCAAGACCAGCCTGGGCATCGTAGCAACCCTGTCTCTACAAAACATAAAAAAAATTAGCTGGGCATGGTGGCATGTGCCTGTAGTCTCAGCTATTTTAAAGTCTGAGGCAGGAGGATCACTTGAGCCCAGGAATTTGAGGTTGCAGTGAGCTATGATGATGATAATGCCACAGTACTCACTCTAGCCTGGGAAACAAAGACCCTGTCTCAAACAAACAAACAAACAAACAAACAAACCCTAAACTCAACCCCTGCTTCAGGTATCCTCCGTGATACTCTCCCAAGCAAAGGAGATCACCACATCCCTATTCTGGGCAAGAAAAGAAGCTTTACTACCTACACATTTCCTTCCACTTATGTTGGGTGTGGGAATTTTGTCCTTTGGCCTTCATCACTAGGTTCAGCCTCAAGATGAGGATGAAAGAAGTGCAGAAGCTATACTCTACTTTCTGCCCCTCCTCCACCTCCAAAATGGTTAGAATTAGCACCATTTTACCTTGGCATCTTCCTTTGTCCACTGACTGTCCCTCCTATAATTCTAACTGACCTCTAATTCCCCAGAGAAGAGAGATCATGCCAAATTCATATTCTCCAACTCTTAGATCCCTGCTCCCAAAATAATTATGGCCTTTTCCTCCTGACATTCCCTTACTTGAACAAGTGGCTTTAGGAGAACCAAAGTCATTTTGAGATCAATGTCCTTCCCTAAGTGACTTGAGATCCACTTCCCAATATGTACATACTAACAAAAATCCAAAATATCATAGTTTATTAGAAGAATAATTTAAATACACTTGAGGATCAGTGATATACGAAGAGCAGTTTCAATTACTCTTCTCTACTATCCTCCCCCAACCCCTCCCTTGCCCTAAAAAGGTAGTGGTAAAATTTTCCTGTTTCTGAGAAAAGAAAACATTTTCTACTTGTGAGACTAAGAAATGGTATCTTTGACCCCCAGTTGCAGAATTTAGGGTAAACTGAGAGGCAGTGAATTTCATAGGTTCTGATTTATTGGCCAGAAAAGCAAATGTATATTTTTGAGCTAACCAGTTAAAGCTGTTTCTTACTTCTTCTAGTTTCTTCCCTTTGATTAAACTTGTCTAGGGTTGTAAAGAATTCTATGATTTGGTGCAAGATCTGCCATAACACAACAAATTGCTGAATTTTGCTATTTTGGTTACCGAGTCTATAAAATACTGATTCTAATACCTAGTAATTACGATATTTATAATTACAAAATTACTATCTTTTCTATTCTTAATCTATGAAGTAGAAAATACGTGTGTGGGAGCACGAACATGTGTGTATGTGCATGTGTGTGTATAAAAACAAAGAAAAAGACATGGAAGGATACACAAACCGATAATATGGTTACTTCTGGTGAAGGGATTAGGATTAGAGAGGCTAAGTGGCTCTTTAGCCTTATCTATAATATTTTAATTTATACAATAATGTATCTGTTACCTGTATAACTAAAAATCAATCAGATCTCCTATCCGTTATAAACCATGGGCCCACGTTAAAATGAAAAAAATATATAAATTATAAATTTAAAAATTATTAAAAAAAAGAAAAAAAATCAATCAGATCTGAAAGATGTAAAACTGGCTTATGATATAAAGTAATTTAAGCTTTGAGAGTTATAACAGATACCATTTATTGAAAGTTCATTGTTTACAAAGCAGTCTACATTCATTATCCCAATAAATACTCAACCCTAAAACAGGAGATAGCATTACCACTTCCAATTTAGAAATGAATAAACTTGAGACTCAGAGAGGTTAAGAAGTGGCCTGATCAAGGTCACACAAATGTTGGAGTCCTGAAAATGACTCCACCAAAACCAGGTTATACCCCTACTAAGGGAATAGTCAGTTTATTCAGGAGGGGAATATTCAGTTAATTTAGGAATAAAAAGAAAAGACCTTTTAATTTTTGCCATTGTTAAAGAGCTCCAGGGAAAAAATATCTGCTTATTTATCTGCCAGCTTCAGTAAAGGAAGTAAAAATAAACATTTCAGGATATTTCTTGATTGGTTTATTAACAATGCTGAATATGGTTATAACATCCCAAACCTATAAATAATTTAAGAGATTTAAGCATATTTACAGTGCTGAGCCATGCCAGCTCCTACCCCAGTTCTGTTAATTCAAGACAAAACATGGTGTACAATTTCAGTTAAACTGTACTTTAGGGTGTGGATTATTCTAATGTGGGAGGGGAGACATGATTTATTACCTATGATTTGAGTTTTATCCCACACAAAAAAACCACAATTTTCTTGAAGGACAGCAATAGTGACAAATACTTATACCAAAAATAAGTGATCTAGTAAAAATTTTAAGTGAATTAATTAAGACCAGGCACAATGGCTCATGTCTATAATCCTAGCATTCTGGAAGGCCAAGTTGGGAGGATGGTTTGAGCTGAGAAGTTCAAGACCAGCCTGAGCAAGAGCAAGACTCCATCTCTACTGAAAATAGAAAAACTTAGCCAGGCATGGTGACCCGTGCCTGTAGTCCCAGCTGCTTGGGAGGCTAAGGCAGGAGGATCACTTGAGACCGGGAGTTTGAGGTTGCGGTGTGCTTTGATGATGCCACTACACGCTAGCCAGGGTGACAGAGCAAGACTCTGCCTCAAAAAAATGAAAAGAAAAAAAGAATCAATTGATATGTATGTACTGAGTTGATTTACATTACCACCAGAAAATTAGCTAGAGAAGTCTTGCTACAAGAATCTCTAATGTAAGGGAACTACACAGTCCCTGGGAGAAAGCCCTTGATCCTTAAAATTTTCATTCCTTCCTACTTTAATAAGGTTTAGCTAGGTTCACTGACTCTTGAAATCCAGTGAAAGGCCTATCTTTTAACCTGACCTTTCCCAGGATGGTATAAAAGATCTGGTTAAGCCTGGATGAAATACAAACAAGGCTTATTTCTACTTTCTTACACCAAATTGTCAATAACAGTGTTTGTTTTGAAGTTGACTACATACTCTGGACTTATATGGCAGACACTCTCATAAATCTTAGCTGTGTTTCAACTTCCATATTGCATAGCTTTTCTGGTCATTTCTGATTCAGGAAATCTTAACTGTTAACACTACAAATTAATGTCAGTCTTAAGCCAGGTTCTGAGGGAGTTTCAAACATATTAACATGATCCCAAATAAGATCAGAAAGTTTTGTACTTTTGATAAACTTTTATAAAACATTTTTATCCTCCATTTAAGGAATAAGTAGATAAAACCCACTAAAATAAAGGGAGAATACATGGCATTATGGTTTTATTTTTGTTTTGGGGGGGAGATGGTCTCACTCTGTCATGCTCCAACTAGAGTCCAGTGGCATCATCATAGCTCACTGCAACCTCAAACTCCTGGGCTCAAGCAATCCTCCTGTCTCAGCCTCCCCAGTAGCTTGGACTACAGGTGTGTGCCACTGCACCCAGCTAATTTCTGTGTATTTTTAGTAGAGCCACGGTCTTGCTCTTGCTCAGGCTGGTCTTGAACTCCTGAGCTCAAGCAATCCTCCCTCCTTGGCCTCCCAGAGTGCTAAGTGTACAGGCATGAGGCAGCATGCCCAGCCTATAGTTTAATCAGTATTAAACTAAAGAGTATTCTACAGCAAGAAAAGGGAAAAGAAGAAAGGCAAGGAGAAGAAAAGGGAGGGGGGGGAGGGGAGGGGAGGGGAGGGGAGGGGGAGGTATTTTCCATCCAGTTTTGATAATGCTCATTGTGTACTGGGTGGCTTCTCAGTTCATATTATACACCTGCTGTTTCAAGTTCCTTTCCCAAACCCCATTCCCAGTTCTACCACCTTTCTTACAAATGAACCTCATCACTTACTTTACAATGAACATCAAAACCTTAAAAGACAACAACTTTAGTCATTCTTCTCCACTATGTTGAACCAGTTCTTCCCCCTCTCTTACTCCTCACATCATCAAGGTATTTTCTCACTGAGTCTTAGTAGATTCACTCAGATTTCAAGAAACCTAAGTTCTCTAATATGCCTTTCCACCTTCCTTTAAAAAACTAATACTTCTCTGGCTCTCTTCCCTCATCAGTTCAAGATCCCCCATTTCTAGAGAAGCCATTATTTAATCCTGCTTCCTGAATTCCTATGATCACAATCCCCTAGTTCCATCTTATAATAATGAAATAATTCTTATCTTTGCCACTACATCTAGACCAGTCAAATAAATCTCAAATTTTGTCTTCTCTTGAAAGTTTCTATAATTGAGTACTATATTCTGCTTACTGATGCCAATTTAAAAAGAAAACTCAGGTCAGGTATGATGTAATCCCAGCACTTTGGGAGGCTGAGGCGGGAGGATCACTTGAGGCCAGTAGTTCAAGACCAGTCTTGGCCCAGCGCGGTGCCTCACACCTGTAATCCTAGCTCTCTGGGAGGACCAGGCAGGCAGATTGCTTGAGGTCAGGAGTTCGAAACGAGCCTGAGCAAGAGCGAGACCCCGCCTCTACTATAAATAGAAAGAAATTAATTGGCCAACTAATATATATAGAAAAAATGAGCCGGGCATGGTGGCGCATGTCTGTAGTCCCAGCTACTCGGGAGGCTGAGGCAGGATGATTGCTTGAGCCCAGGAGTTTGAGGTTGCTGTAAGCTAGGCTGACGCCACGGCACTCACTCTAGTCTGGACAATAAAGCGAGACTCTGTCTCAAAAAAAAAAAAAAAAAGAAGACCAGTCTTGGCAATATAGCAAGACCCCATTCCCACCAACGATTTTTTTAAAAATTAGCTAGGCATGGTAAGTGTGTGCCTGTAGTACCAGATACTTGCCAAGCTGAGGTGGGAGGACTGCTTGAGCCCAGGAACTCGAGGTTGCAGTGAGCTATAATCATACCACTGTACTCTAGCCTGGGTGACAGACCAAGACTTTCTCTAAAAAAAAAAAAAAATTTAAAAGAATGAAACACCTGGTATGATGCTATAAATATACAACATCACCTATGTAGTATTTTTGCCAAAATGTTTAACCTGAATCTAATTACTTAAGGTTCTATAAAATTAAAATATACCTAAAATGCTTCTTTCATTCACACACTCTCCTTAAACCAGAGTGCTTGTTTTATACGTCCCAATATGCATGAATTTATCACAGTATATTATCAGTTCCAACAACACAGTTACCATGGTATACGAACTGTGAGTAGTTGCATGAAGTATAAACTTTGCTGCTAGCTCTTCAGTCCGCAAAATCACTATAAAAATACCAGATGTGTATCATAATCAATAACCAATCAGATCACTTCTTTCTAAGTCTGTCGGTGATGGGTCATCAGGTATGTTATTCAGTCCATGCACAAACAGCAAAGCTTGCAGTTGTGTTGCCTCCTTGTCTCCCAATGATAAGCCCATGTGACATTTTACAAAAATGGGTAATCAAAAGAGGGAACTGCCAACATGGATGAAAATGGAAGCGCAAAATAAAAAGTGATAATGCTAGAAGTGAAATTCAGACAGAAAGTAAATAAAGTTACGTGCAGCCAAAGGAATTTAGTGAAAGTTAACTTATCAGCATAAATTAGGAAAGCAATTATGATGACAAGGATAACGATGTCCCAGAGGAACACGATGAAAAAACTTAAAGGATTATCTCAATTCTGCCCAAGATTTTGCAGTAAAAAAAATAAAAAACTAAAAAAGTTACAATACTTTAGGGCCGGCGCGGTGGCTCAAGCCTGTAATCCTAGCTCTCTGGGAGGCCGAGGTGGGCGGATCATTTGAGCTCAGGAGTTCGAGACCAGCCTGAGCAAGAGCGAGACCCCATCTCTACTATAAATACAAAGAAATTAATTGGCCAACTAATATATATAGAAAAAATGAGCCGGGCATGGTGGCACATGCCTGTAGTCCCAGCTACTTGGGAGGCTGAGGCAGCAGGATTGCTTGAGCCCAGGAGTTTGAGGTTGCTGTGAGCTAGGCTGACGCCACGGCACTCACTCTAGCCTGGGCAATAAAGTGAGACTCTGTCTCAAAAAAAAAAGTTATAATACTTTAAAAAATTACAAATAAAAAAAGAATATATCAAAAATATCTCACAACATAAAAAATGCAAAGGGGTCCAGTGTGGGGGCTCAGGCCTGTAATCTTAGCACTTTTGGAGAGCAAGGCAGAAGGATAGCTTGCAGTCAGGAGTTCAAGATTAGCCTAGGAAATAGTAAGACCTTGTTTCTACAAAACAATTAAAAAATTAGCTGGACACGGTAGTACGTGCCTATAGTCCCAGCTACCCTAGGGAAGCTGAAGAAGAGGATCACTTGAGCCTGGGAGTTTGAGGCTGCAGCAAACTATCATGACACCACTGTACGTTAGCCTGGGCAACAGAGAGAGATCCTTTCTCAAAATAAATAAATAAATATTTAAAAAAATAAAAATGCAAAGGGTAAAATGTTGGAAGCCAAGGCATCTAAGAGATGTTTGCTCCATAAGTTATAAAAGAAGTAGACAACCACTGTTCAAACTAGTCTGATATCTTTTGTTTTTTGTCTTTTTTTTTTTTTTGAGACAGAGTCTCACTTTGTTGCCCAGGCTAGAGTGAGTGCCGTGGCATCAGCCTAGCTCACAGCAACCTCTATCTCCTGGGCTCAAGCAATCCTACTGCCTCAGCCTCCCGAGTAGCTGGGACTACAGGCATGCACCACCATGCCCGGCTAATTTTTTCTATATATGTTAGTTGGCCAATTAAGTTCTTTCTATTTATAGTAGAGACGGGGTCTCGCTCTTGCTCAGGCTGGTTTCGAACTCCTGACCTCGAGCAATCCGCCCACCTCGGCCTCCCAGAGTGCTAGGATTACAGGCGTGAGCCACCACGTGCGGCCACACTAGTCTGATATGTTTTTAACAAAGAAATACACTTTAATACTCTAATGTTTTATACTACGGTATATCAAATGTTAGTTTTACTATTTTTTCATTTCCTTATATATTTATAAAAAGTTTTTAATGTTTTGGCAAAAAATGTTGTAAGCTATGGATCACAATTTTCCCTACTGATTATTAAGATCACTTTGCATGGTTTCAGCTTGCATAGGCATTTTTACAGTCCCACCATAACATGCAAAGTGAGGACTGCCTGTATGTATGTATACGGATATATGCATATACAGATATACATGTATATCTATTTTCCCATTTAGACCTAAACCATCTGAAAGTGAATTGTCCTTCATTGTCCTTTACCCCTGAATACTTAAGTGTGTACTACCCACCTTACCATATGACAGCTGCTAACTTCAGTAAATGTTTTAAGTTACTTTTTAAGAAACTATCTACTCTTTAGGAATGGAAGATGAAATCAATGCTTACTTTCAAAGTCAAAGATAACAACTTTTAAATTTACAAATTAGTTTAACTTTGAAGTTTAAAACATTGCCAATTGTAAAGAAAACTTCCTAGAAGCTAGTCAAATATTCAATAATTTTTAATACTTACTAAAATATAAAGGGAATATAAAATACATTTTTATAACTCTCATTTTAAAACACATTATAATCCTTTCAAGAATTCAAAAATCATAAATGGAACATTACGATGCTACACAAAAATGCTAAATTAAATACACCATGGGGTTTGACAGTACAAAAAAATCTGTCACAAGTAACTAGGGAGAGCCTTATATTCAATTGAATTCATTAACTTTTTTAACATCTACAATGTACCAGACACTGTCAATACTCTGGTAAGTAAGACTGCCATGGTTCTTTCCCTCAGAATCTATAGAGAATAAGTGGAAAGATAATCAGGGTATTATTTGCTATTACAGAAGAAAAATCAAATGTCAAAGAAATGGGAAGAAGAAATACCTTATATAGCAGGAATAGAGGGAGACGTGAAAAATTTCTGAGAGGATGTAACATCTAAGCTGAAATCTGAAGAATAAATAGAGTTAAAAGAATAAATAGAGTTCAACTCAGACGGAACTACAAATGCAAAGGTCCAAAAGTAAGAGAACACAGCACAGGAAGAAAAGGAGAAAGCTGAGTATGGTATCATTTTCAGTTAAAAAGAAAAGAGAAAGGGTGAATATGGTGTAATGGAAAGAAATTCAACTTGAAGTAAGATCTGGTTTCCAGTCTTTGTTCTACTACTTACTAGCTGTGTAACTTTAGGGTAAGTCATTTACCTCTGTGAGCCCAAATTTCATGATGAAAAAATGGAGAAACTACCATATTCCTCCTCAAATGGATATCTCAAGGATCAAATTTTAAAAAGGATGTGCAAACCATAAAAGAAAAAAATTATTAAGAAATTATGGGCCGGGCGCGGTGGCTCAAGCCTGTAATCCTAGCTCTCTGGGAGGCCGAGGTGGGCGGATCGTTTGAGCTCAGGAGTTCGAGACCAGCCTGAGTAAGAGCGAGACCCCATCTCTACTATAAATAGAAAGAAATTAATTGGCCAACTAATATATATAGAAAAAAAATTAGCCGGGCATGGTGGCACATGCCTGTAGTCCCAGCTACTTGGGAGGCTGAGGCAGCAGGATTGCATGAGCCCAGGAGTTTGAGGTTGCTGTGAGCTAGGCTGACGCCACGGCACTCACTCTAGCCTGGGCAATAAAGTGAGACTCTGTCTCAAAAAAAAAAAGAAATTATGGTCCCCCAAATATATCACTAAGAAAATGAAGAAACAAGTCAGAAACTGGGAAAAAGTATTTGCAGTACATATGTCTAACAAAGAATGTGTATCCAGAATATAAATAGAACTACAAATCAATAATTAAAAGACGAACATATGAACAAAGCAAAAAAAGGGGGGTAGGCAAAACACTTGAACACACACTTTATCAAAGATCTACAAATGACCAGTAGGCACATGAAAAGTGGCTCAACATTATTAATCATCAGAAAAATACAAATTAAAATCACAAGATACCACTTTATACTAACTAGAATGGCTAATTTCAAAGACCAAATGTTGGCAAGGGCACAGAGCAAATGCAGATCTCATACATTGCTGTGGGAGTGTAAAATGGTTTACATACTTTGGTAATATTTAAAAATATTATGCATACATTTACTGTATAATCTAACATTTACATCTTTGTATTTTCTCAAGACAAATAAAAACATGTCCATATCAAGACTTATATTTATTGCAGCCTCATTCATAATAGCAAAAATCTGAAAACCACCTATATGTCCATCAAAAGGAGTAGATACACTGTGGTGTATATATACACAATGGAATATATTCAGCAATAAAAATGAACAAACTATAGAAATACCTGGGGAAAAAATCTCAAAAGCATGTTAAAGCAGCCCCTCAAAGAAGAGAACACGGCCGGGTGTGGTGGCTCACGCCTGTAATCCTAGCACTCTGGGAGACCAAGGTAGGAGGATTGCTTGAGCTCAGGAGGAGTTTGAGACTAACCTAAGCAAGAGTGAGACCCTGTCTCTACTAAAAAAAGAACAAAATTAATTGGCCAACTAAAAATAATAGAAAAAATTAGCAGGGCATAGTGACACATGCCTGTAGTCCCAGCTACCCGGGAGGCTGAGGCAGCAGGATTGCTTGAGCCCAGGAGTTTGAGGTTGCTGTGAGCTAGGCTGACTCCACGGCACTCTAGCCCAGGTAAGAGAGTGAGATTCTGTCTCAAAAAAAAAAGAAGAGCACATGATTTAATTCCATATACATGAAAACCAAACAGACAAATCCGTCTGTGGTGATGTAAGTTAGATACAATTGCAAAGGGGCACAATGGAACTTTCTGTGGGGATGGAAATATTCTCTACCTACATCTTGTTTTGAATGATTACACTGTCAAACTCACCAAACTGAACACTTAAGGTCTATGCATTTTCTTGTAGGTTACTTATATCTCAATTTTTACATAAAATAACATCATGGGTATACAGTCAGTAAAATCCAGAAATTGTGAAATTCTACAGGACAAGTGACCAGATTTTTCTCTACAAGGAAAGAAAAAGAAAAAAGAGAGAGGTGATCTATAGGTCAAGACAGACTTTTTTTTTTAAAGACAAGGTATCGCTACGTTGCCCAGGCAGGATCATTGCCCACCACAGCCTGGAACTCCTGACCTCAAGGAATCCTCCTGTCTCAGCCACCCAAGCAGCCAGGACTACAGACGTGTGCCATCATGCCCAGAAAAGAGAGACTTTAGACATATATCAACCATACACAACATGTGGATAGATCTTATTTGACTCCTGATTCGAACCAACCAACCATTGGGAAAAAAAGACAACTGGGGAAATTTGAGCAATGAAGATATAAATAAATTTTTCAATGTTGTGCTGAGATAATTGTAATGTGGCTATGCTTTCTAAGTTTTTATTTATTTATTTTTGAGATAGAGTCTTGCTTTGTTGCCCAGGCTTGAGTGAGTGCCGTGGCGTCAGCCTAGCTCACAGCAACCTCAAATTCCTGGGCTCAAGCAATCCTCCTGCCTCAGCCTCCCGAGTAGCTGGGACTACAGGCATGCGCCACCATGCCCAGCTAATTTTTTCTATATATATTAGTTGGAGGCCAGTCGCGGCGGCTCAAACCTGTAATCCTAGCTCTCTGGGAGGCCGAGGTGGCCGGATCGTTTGAGCTCAGGAGTTCGAGACCAGCCTGAGCAAGAGCGAGACCCCATCTCTACTATAAATAGAAAGAAATTAATTGGCCAACTAATATATATAGAAAAAATGAGCCGGGCATGGTGGCACATGCCTGTAGTCCCAGCTACTTGGGAGGCTGAGGCAGCAGGATTGCTTGAGCCCAGGAGTTTGAGGTAGCTGTGAGCTAGGCTGACGCCACGGCACTCACTCTAGCCTGGGCAATAAAGTG